>PISX010027543.1:0-22287 GCA_004024625.1 Mellivora capensis | reverse complement strand
ATGTGTTTCTTTGATTTTGTTATTAATTGGTTTATATAGTTGGCTGCTCCCATGTTAGGGGCATAGATATTTAAAATTGTTAGATCTTCTTGTTGGACGGACCCTTTGAGTATGATATAGTGTCCTTCCTCATCTCTTATTATAGTCTTTGGCTTAAAATCTAATTGATCTGATATAAGGATTGCCACCCCAGCTTTCTCTTGATGTCCATTAGCATGATAAATTGTATTTCACTCCCTCACTTTGAATCTGGAGGTGTCTTTGGGTCTAAAATGAATTTCTTGTAAACAGCATATGATGGGTTTTGTTTTTTTAATCCATTCTGATACTCTTGTGTCTTTTGATTGGGGCATTTAGCCCATTTACATTCAGGTTACTATTGAAAGATATGAATTTAGTGTCATTGTATTGCCTGTAAGGTGTTGTTACTGTATATTGTCTCTGTTCCCTTCTGGTCTACTACTTTTAGGATCTCTCTTTGCTTAGAGGACCCCTTTCAATATTTCCTGTAGGGCTGGTTTGGTATTTACAAATTCTTCAGTTTTTGTTTGTCCTGGAAGCTTTTTATCTCTCCTTCTGTTTTCAGTGAAAGCTTAGCTGGATACAGTATTCTTGGCTGCATGTTTTTCTCATTTAATGCTCTGAATATATCATGCCTGTTCTTTCTGGCCTGCCAGGTCTCTGTGGATAAGTCTCCTATCAATCTAATATTTTTATCATTGTATGTTACAGACTACTTGTCCTGGGCTGCTTTCAGGATGTTCTCTTTGTGACTAAGACTTGTAAATTTTACTATTAGATGATGGGGTGTGGACCTATTCTTATTGATTTTGAGGGGGGTTCTCTAGTGCCTCCTGGATTTTGATGCTTGTTCCCTTTGCCATATTAGGGAAATACTCTACTATAATTCACTCAATATACCTTCTGACCCTCTCTCTCTTTCTTCTTCTTCTGGAATCCCAGTTATTCTAATATTGTTTCATCTTATGGTATCACTTATCTCTTGAATTCTCCCTTCATGGTCCAGTAGTTGTTTGTCTCTCTTCTGCCCAGCTTTTTTATTCTCTGTCATTTGGTCTTCTATATCACTAATTCTCTCTTCTGCCTCATTTGTCCTAGCAGTCAGAGCCTCCATTTTTTTATTGCACCTCATTAATAGCTTTTTTTTTTTTAAATTTCAGCTTGGTTAGATTTTAGTTCTTTTATTTCTCCCAAAGGGGCTTTTTTATTTTATTTATTTTTATTTCTCTAGAAGTGTTTCTCTAATATCTTCCATGCCTTTTTTGAGCACAGCTACCACCTTGAGAGTCATCAATCTGAACTCTAGATCTGACATATTACCAATGTCCATATTGATTAGATCCCTAGGCTTTGGTAGTGCCTCTTGTTCTTTATTTGGTGAGTTTTTCCACCTTGTCATTTTATCCAGATAAGAATATATGGACGAGAGAATAAAATACTAAAAGTGTGGCAAAGACCCCAGAAAAATATATGCTAACCAAATCAGAAGAGACCCCAAATCAGGAGGAGAAGAAAGGGGTAAAAAGAAGTTTAAAAAATTAATTAAAAAATTTTAATGTCTTCAAATTAAAAAAATAGATTAAATTAAATTAAATTTAAAAAGTTTAAAAGACTGGTGAATAAAACAGAGCCACCCACTTGATTTTGGTTGTATTTTGGTCACTTAGAAGAGACTACCTTTTTTAAATTTTAAAGATTTTAAATTTTAAAGAAAAATTTTTTAAGATTAAAAATTTTAAATTTTAAAGAAAGAAAAACTTATATATATATACAAAAATAAGGGTAAACATGATGAAGGGATGGAATATGACTGTAAAGCTGAAAATTTTAAAAAAAATTCTAAAAAAGGAATTGGTAAGTTGGTTGGAAAAAGAAATAAAAAGAAAGTGGAGAGAATTTGCTCAGGCTGGAGACTAGAACAAAGCCCTGTGCTAGATTTAGGGTATATTAGAAGAAATTGTATCCCAAATGTTTTTTAGAAGAAAAAACCCTATATGTATACAAAAAATAAATCTAGATACAATAAAGGATAAAATATGACTATAATGATGAAGGTTTAAAAAGATTTGTTTTAGAAAGTTATTGTCAAGATAAACTAGTTAAAAGTGTTTAAAAGAAGAAAGAGGAAAAGTTAAAAATTAGAATAAGAAAAAAATAAAATAAAAAAATTAATTAACTTTGTAAGACTAAAGAATCATGGGGAGAAAGCCATGAATTCCATTTTTTGCTTTCTCCTCCTCTGAAATTTTACTGTTCTCCTTGATCACTGAGCTTGGTTTTAACTGGATGTTCTTGCTGATCTTCTGGGGAGGGCCTGTTGTAGTGTCCAAGGCGGAGTTGCACCACTCTTACCAGGAGCTGAGCTAAGTAATCTGCTTGGGTTCACTCTTGGGAGCTTTTGTTCTCTGAACACTTTCCATGGAGCTCTGGAGGACGGGAATGATAATGGCAGTCTCCCAATCTCTGGCCCAGAGGAGTTGAGAGCTTGGGGCCCCATTCCTCAGTGCACCCTTGGAGAAAAGCGCTCAATCACTCCCATCTCCCTGGTCTCTGTCTGTGCTCTGAGCTCACCTGCCCTGTGACCAAGCATTTCTGTCTCTGGCACACAGCCCTGCCTGGAGTCTCCAAACTCAGCAGATTCCTGCCTCCAGAAAGAAGGTGGGTCTCCCCGGATCTGCCACTTGTGAGGTCCCTGCTCAAAGAGCAGTGGTCTTTTTTTTGCCACAGATCACAGTTTAAGGTAACCCAGAGCTGAGAGCTCACTCTTCTGCTCCATCTTTGTAGCAGGCTTCCCCATTCTAATACCTGCAAGCTCTGCTACACTCAGACACCCCCGATCCTTCTGTGACCCCATGGGACCTGAGACCACGCTGTCCCCATGAGGGCTCCACCCCCACTTAGCCTCTGGAGCGATGTCCCTCAGTGGAGCTGACTTCTAAAAGTTCTGATTTTGCGCTCCATTGCTTCATTGCTCCACTGCTTGCCAGGAGCCAGCCCTTCCCCCCACAGTCTATCTTCCAATCACTTTGGATTCACTTATCCACAGGTCCTACCTTTCAGAAGGTGGTCGATTTTCTGTTTCTAGAATGGTTGCTCTTCTTCTCTTCAATTTCCTGTTAAGTTTGTAGGTGTTTGGAATGGTTTGATAACTATTTAGCTGAACTCCTTTGACCTGACATCATCTCAGTCGGCTACTCCTCCACCATCTTGATTCCTTCAATTTTGTTTTTACAGAGATCTTCACTTAAATTTCCATTTAAATTTTTTTCTACTTTCATGTACATTTCATACTTGTCATTCTTTATATTAGATGTTTGTGCTTTCTTCTTTCTTATCTGATATGTTGCTCTATTTTAGTGTTTTTAAAATATATCAATTGAAATACTGTATCCTGTTTTCTTCTTTAATAACTTCTTTCCTATCTTTAGTATTTCTAATGCTTTCCTTTGGTTTACTTTTTTTGCTCTTGTAGTTTTTTGAGTTGAGAATTCTCTTATTTTTAATCTTTCACTTTTTTTAAAAAAAGATTTTATTTATTTGACAGAGATCACAAGTGGGCAGAGAGGCAGGCAGAGAGAGGAGGAAGCAGGCTCCCTGCTAAACAGAGAGCCTGATGTGGGGCTTGATCCTAGCACCCTGAGACCATGACCTGAGCTGAAGGCAGAGGCTTAACCCACTGAGCCACCCAGGTGCCCCTAATCTTTCACTTTTATTAAGAGATATATCTAACGTTATATATCTAACTTCTTCTTCTTATGACTGTTTTAAATGTAACCACAGTTGTATATATGTTATTTCACTATTTTAATTCTTGTCCACATCTGTAATTTCAGTTCATATTTCCCTTTTCACTGAACAGTCATTTAAAAGAATACTTTTTGATTTTTTTTTTAAATTTCCAGTTATTCTAGGTCTTTTGAAAACTTTGTTCAATTTTTTTTTTTTATTTTCCTACATTGTGATCAGAGTGTGTTTTAAACTATTTGTTCCTTATGAAATGTACCAAAGCATTTGTGTATGTGTCGTGTGTGGGCATGTGAGTGAGACCTAACAAGTGGTCCATTTCTGTGAATACTCCCATGCCTGAGAAGAGATGGAATCTCTCTTCTCATACATATCCCTTGGACCTAGTTAGCGAGTCATGTTTTTTAGAGCCTCTATATCCTTACTTGTTCTTACTCTGTTGGTTTGCTTTGTACTCAGAATGGTATGTTAAAACCTATTATAAGCTTCTTTCTGTGTCTCCTTACATTGCCTCTAGTTTTTGCTTCATAAACATTTTTTTTTCTGCTTGGTTCATATATATTTATAACTTAATTGTTGTGAATTAAGGCTCCTTAGATTAAAAAATATTCTGGAGCACCTGGATTCCTCAAATGGTTAAACCTCTGACTCCTGATTTCAGCTCAGGTCATGATCTCAGCCTTGTGAGATGGAGCCCTGCGTTGGACTCCTTGCTCAGCAGGGAGTCTACTTGGGATTCTCTCTCCCTCTCCCTCTGCCTCCATCCCACACACTTTCTCTTTAAATAAATAAATAAATCCTTTTAATCTCTTTAAATAAATAAATAAATCTTTTAAAATAGAATCTTATTTCCTATGTTTATTGTTTTTGGCTTAAATTCTTCTCTTTCATATCAGCTTTCCACAGCTTTCTCTCTGTGCCTTTAATTCTATTTGACTCAAATACTTTTACCCATTTGTTCATTTTAGCTTTTTTTTTTTTTCTTAAAGACTTCACCTATTTATTTGACAGACAGAGATCACAAGTAGGCAGAGAGGCAGAGAGAGGGGAGGAAGCACACTCCCCGCTGAGCAGAGAGCCCAATGCAGGGCTCCATCCCAGGACTCCGGGATCACTACCCAAGCCGAAGGCAGAGGCCTTAACCCACTGAGCCACCCAGGCGCCCCTGTTCATTTTAGTTTTTTAAATGAACTTTGTTTTAGGTATTTTTCTTCTATACAGCATATAATTAAATCTTGTTTTTGAGCTGAACTACTTTTTATTTGTAGGAGAGTTAAGCCTTTATACAACTATGGCTATTACTTCTATTTTGATTCCTATTTTGCTGTATTGTCTTATGTTATGTTATAATTAATATGTAGGTTTTGTTTCCTTAGACATAGGGTTAAATATAAGCTCGCTTCCATTGTTTCACTTCTCCTTTTCAGGGATTCCAGTTATATCCATGTGAGATCTTTGCTTGTCATGCTTTCATCATCTGTTTTCTGAACTTTTTTCTTTTCTTATCCCATCTTAATTCCCCTGCCATATTCCTTTTTTAATTTTTTTTACTTGTTTTGTAGTTTAAGACAGATCTATTTCATTGTTTCCTTTTTCAGATACTCTATATATGTATGTTACATTCTTGCTCATCTTCCTTTCCATCAGCTTTCCTTCTGACTTTCAATTTTTTTTCCTTTATCCTTTTTTATTCTTTTGGCTTATTGCCAGCTTTCTTTAATCTTTCCTATTTGAATTCAAATCTGTTTTCTCTTGGATACCTTATAACTTATTTTTTCTTTCTTCCTTATTCTTTTTCCTTTCTTTCTTAATGCTTTGTGTTTTTTTAATCATTTTGCCTTTTTAAACTATTTTTTCCTCTATAACAATAGCAGGAATGATCTTTATTTTATTTTCCTCCTCCTCTTCTTCTTTGTATATTTAATGCATCTTGTTAAAGATCAGTTTGGAATTATGATTTTGGAGGATCTTTATTCCTTTATCCTTCTATGGTAGTATGATTAACATAAAATGTTATAATAGTTTCAGGTAAACAACGTATTGATTCAATAATTCTATGCATTACTCAGTGCTCACCAGGATACTTGTAGTCACCATCTATCACCAAGCAACATTATTACACTATTATTGGCTGATTGCCTATGCTGTACTTTTCATCTTCGTGGCTTATTTATTTTATAACTGGAAGTTTGTACCCTTCAATTCCCTTTATCTATTTCACCCACTCACTGTCTTGCATACCTTATAACTTACATTAGTCTGCGAGGACTGCCATAACAAAGTTCCAAAGATCCTGTGGCTTAACAGAAATTAACTTTCTTATACTTTTGGAGTAGTACAAGTTTACTTTTGGACTTTGGAGAAGTCTGAGATCAAGATGTCAACATATTTAGTTTCCATTTAAAGCACAGTGGGTTTTTTGTTTGTTTGTTTGTTTTGCAAAACATAAAGTTGTCTTTGTTACTATAGAACCTTTGAAAACTATGGTGAATTTAAAGAACCCCACTGTCCAGAAAGAGCTGTCATGAAAATGTTGCTACTTCCAGAGATTTCATGTCCTCTTATCCCACAGCACCTTTTGAAACAAAAATTACAAAAAAAAAAAACATGCTAAATGTAGTGCTTTTTTAAAAATCCTGCTTTTTTTCCATTTGACATTACATTGGGCATATTTTTCATGAAAGAATATATGTTTTAAAATTTGATCTATAAATAGTAAATATTTTACTACTATATATCATAATTTATTTAACTTTTCTCCTTTTTATTGAAGATAGAAACTTAGATTTTTCAGTTTTAAGTAACACTGTGATGAACAAGTTCTTATACCAAATTCTTATGTATCTATGATAATTTTTAGTTCATAAATACCCAGAAGTGGAGCAGCTGCCTAGAATTTGATTTAGGTACAAAAGATCTAAAGGTACTAAGGTGGCTTAGTCGGTAGAGTATGCTACTCTTGATCTCGGAGTTGTGAACTCAAGTCCTGTTTTGGGTGTAGAGCTTTCTTAAAAAAATTTTAAAAATAAAAAAAAAATTAAAGATTTAAATAGTAAGTGTCAAGTAACAGGACTCCATTGTATAATGGTTTGCAAAACCACAGGAAAGACATACATTCAGAATAACCTATTAGAGTTGCCAACATGCCTTCCTAAATTCCTTCTGCTGAGGTCTGTTGGGTGCTTAACACTTCTCATTTGCCTCAGCACAACAGAGCATGAGTAAGAATCCTGCCCTGTGCCCAATGGTCCATGAGCTAGTATTTGTTTATTCATACCAATCATACTTTTTCTTCTTCCTTGGTGTGTTGTCAGATGAAATTTTCAGAGAGAACTGTATATGTCCAACATTCATGCCTTCTTTGCAATGCACACTGCAATGCCTGGCTGGTTTAATCAGTGGAACATGTAACTCCTGATCTCAGGGTTGTGAGTTTGAGCCCCACATTAGGTGTAGAGATAACTTAAAAATAAAATATTTTAAAAAAATAAAGTAAAATGAGCTCTGGTTTTAAAGTAAATAAGCAAATAAACAAACAAACCTGTGTGTCTCATTACCCTCCTCCCTATCCAACTTATTCAGTCCCCATTACTTATATAGTTTTGTCTTAGCTGACCTTGAAGTTGGAAAGGCATATCCAGCTTTGTATTTGGTCTCTGAAGTGAGCCTTACTCTCAGCCTTTCTGTACCAGTCTTCACTGCCGGTGTTACTATTAATTCCTGGAACTTCTCCTTCCCTTACCTTTTCTAATTATCTCCTCTTTGGGATCCAGCATGCTGTGCCTTTGATAAATAGTGGTGCATTCTGGGAATAAACACTCATTATAGAGGGTCTAGACACCAGCAACTTGACAGTAGCTAGAGGAACAACCTTTAAAGACAGGAAACACATCTCAAAACAAACTTTATAAGAATTTTGAAAATCAGTATATTTCATACATTTCAAGAGTAAAATAAATATAGGCAATTGGTGCTTTATTATTATTTTTTAATGATGACTTTATTAAGATGGCTCTACTTTATGCATTGGAGATGACCAAAGAGACATCTGTTTTAGTTTTGGAAGGTAGACATCACGTGACAGACATTCCTCTCAGAAGGTTGAGTGAAAGGCCACAGAGGTGCTGGTGAGTTCCAGCTTGCCCTGGCTCACCTCACTTCCCGTCTGACTGTTCCTAACTTACGGCTCTGTTGACCAATAGCCATCCCAAGCATACCACCAGGTGTAGGAACAACAGCCTTTGGCAGACATCTCCATCAGCACTCCTCTGTGGTCACAACCTTGATGGCTGGATACACCCAGATCACCAGACTTCCCTGACAAGCTCTGACTTTTCCACCTTCTCAAAGTTTAACAGAGCTGATTAGGGACTTTTCTCTCATTCTCCAGCTCCCCTGGGCTCTTACTTCCCAAACGGGTATCTCAGTTGTGTTACGCCTAGTTCCTCTCAGAGGTCAATGTTCTATGGTAGTCACAACAGTTCTACTTCCCTGAAAAAATCCTGCCTGACATAGAAATGTTTTTTTGTTTGTTTCCTATTTACAGCTTAGCTAATAGCTATCATTTGTTTTATTTCTGATTCCAAGGATAATCCTTTTACATAATATCTATACACATGTAAAAAAACACATTTTATTGACATTAGTGGAATGTTAGGCATCACATAGCTATTAGGAGTATTTCCAATACTTTACATTGAATAGGTTGAATAGAGGGGTCAAGAGTATGACTTTGGGTCAGATAGAACTGGTGTGAATCCTGTCCTCCTCAGTTACTGTTTGGGTGATTCTATATGGTTATTTAATCTCTCAAAATGTCAATTTTTCACTTGTAAAATTGTAATAACTTTATTTCATAGAGATGTTGGAATTATTTGGTCCATTTAACAAAATCTCTGGCACATAGTTGGTAATACGATTATAAAATAACTGCCATTGACTAACTCATGTCCCAAACTCATCACCCACATCACCTGTCATGGTAAATCATGGTCAGTGTAGCAGTTTTTATAATCTTTATTTTCTGTGCATGTTGATGGAGGCTCAGGCCCTCTTCCCTGTACACTGAATGTCTGTACTAATTTATAAATATTTGTCACAAGAAAAGCTTATAATGAATAATAATCAGGAAACAAACAGTAATTTTGATTTACCAGACTAATTGAATAGGGTAGAGACATCAATAAGCCAAAGAGGTACATAACCTAAGATTATATTTACCTAAAATTCCACTGTGAATCACATGTAGTTTGTCCAGCATATTTGTTTCCTAATTCCAAACAGTGAACTTATGTTGCACCTTCTCAATAAATATGACTACTGCAGAGAACTGGGTTAGTTCTAAAAAGTGATTGAAAAAAAAAAAGTAAATTGACTTTATATTTAAAAATTTCCACTGGTAATTCTCAATACACATAATTTCCCTAAAGCCTACTAGAAACTGATAGACTTTTAAATATTAGAAGAGCATACTGTCTTCTGTGGAACTAGCATGTGATTGTGAGTTTTACGATCAGACTAACCTTTTCTTCCACTCCAGCTCTGACACCTCTTATCTGTGCATCTTTGTACATGTTTTAAACCACACTGAGGGTCAGTTTTTATCATCTGTTATATGGGAATGATTTGTCCTGCTATTGGAAGAGTGTGAATATTAAAATGAAATAGTACCAAAAAAAAAAAAAAGGAATTTTCATGACATTTGGGCCAAAGATTCACCATAAAAAGATGTGTAGATGGAAAATAAGCTGTTAATGTATGCTTCACCTCATTCGTTATTAGAGAAATACAAATTAAGATCACGATGAACCACCATTATGCATCTACCGTGATGGCCAAAGACAAAGCAAAACAGCTAACAAACCTAATAGTACTAAGTGCTGGTGAACATGTAGAGCAACTAGGAATCTCATAGATGGGTAATTGGAATGAAATATCATATAGTTGTTTTGGAGAGTTTGTAGAAAGGAAAATATACACATATATGTCTCAGAACCCCACTCTCAAGTATACACCCAAGAGAAATTAAAAATTATATTCACTTGTATGCTTATGTTTATAGCAGATTTACTCATAATCACCAAAAGGCAAAAAGATCCAAATGTTCTTCACCCGGGAATGTATAGACAGACTGCCATAAATCCATACAATGGAATGCTAACCTACAGTAAAAGGGAATAGAGGACTCATCCAACAGGACAGATGAGCTCAATGATGTTCTGCTAAGTGAAACGAGACAGAACTATGGAGACAATGGGATTGTGCTAGATCTTGATTGTGGTGATAGCTACATTAAAGTACAATTGTGTCAACACTCAAAGAACTGCCCACTGAAAAGAGTGATTTTACTGAATGTAAATTATAGTCCAGTAAAAAGACAATCTCATATTCAGCCTTATGTAATTTACAATGCATATTTCACACAACATCTCTTTGATCCTCAGACAACTTAGTTGGTAGATATTATTCTTCTCCCTATTTCACAAGAATGAAATATTGAATTAAAAAAAAAAAAAAAAACAAGGCAGGATCAATTCCAAGCTTCCTGATTCCTAACCAGGTGTTCTCTCTGGCAGACATTATGATACTGAGGTGTGTTTCTCTGAACCAAAGTTGTTTGATACTTTAAAAACACCCCAGGGTAGTTTTTCCATTAAATAGCTGTGCAATGAAAAATATCCCAAGGTGTCACACTTTTCATATTATTTTTTTCTCATGCTTAGCAAAGGGTGCAAACTTCCCTAGGATAATTGACCATCCATTGAAGTTTCATATTTTGTATCTGTATTCTATTGCTATTCTTTCCATGAAAAAAAAATGCTTAAAAAATACATCAACAAATCTCCTGCTAAACTACTACAAGGGAGCTGCTCTTGGAGAAGCTAAGAATAGGTTAGTTTTGTTTCTTCCTATAAACTTTCTCCCTGGGGATGGTAAATTAGACAAGCTAGCAGGTCAGCTTTGAAGACACTCAAAGCAGACATGTGGCACCATACAGATTACTTTTATTTAGTGAGATGGACATTTATCTTGCCTCCTTTCTCCTGTAGAGAAAGAAAGCCACACGAAGAAATTTAAACCTCTTGTAAGAAGCAGAATAACTACTCTCTCCCAATATAAAGGCACTCCCTGAGGATCTATAGCAAATACCTTCTCCAGGATTTAACCATCATTTGGAATTGAGGGGCCAAACTGAAATACTAACACTCTTCCAGCTGTTCATTCTGGTGACCCTCAAGTCCTCACCTTCACCTCCAGATAATTAGAGAACAATCTCATCTTCTAAGAAATTTGTGCTGATTTCTAGTGGGAACTAGATGGCTATCCTCAAGGGGTAGAATTTACTTTGTTTCTTTAAAAATTATGAACCACATTAACGAAAGGGAATGGATTAATAGAGAACAGATTCAAAGACCCACAAAGCTGGTTGTTATTTGGCATCAAATTAAGATACCTGGGTAAAGGCTTTAAGGAGGAGAGGATGCTGAATTTGGAGCCACTGCCATGTCTGTTAAAGTATTATTGGTAAGGTTAGGCAAGTCCTGGGGCTTTTGCTTGGTGGTTGGTCAGGACTGTTGGATCAAGAGACAGAAAATGAACTGAAATAGTTTACAGTAGAAGTTAGCTCAATAATAATACCATATGTCTTTGGGGGTCTAAAACAGGGAGAAAAAAACCCAGATTAATAGAAGAGCCAAAAAAAGGGCTAGTGCTTCAACAAAACATTGTCCCAGGTCAACTTCTTTATGAAATTGCGTCAGATACCTTCATCTAGATCAATAAATCATCATCAGAAAAATGGCAACTAGGTTGACCAGTATTGAACAGATATTAAGCTTTGGGCATATAAACTGAGTGGACATAAGAATAATTTCTAATGGGGTACCTGGGTGGCTCAGTGGTTTAAGCCTTTGCCTTCAGCTCAGGTCATGATCCCAGAGTCCTGGGCTCGAGCCCCGCATCGGGCTCTCTGCTCAGTGGGGAGCCTGCTTCCCCTTCTTTCTCTGCCTGCCTCTCTGCCTACTTGTGATCTCTGTCTCTGTCAAATAAATAAATAAAATCTTTTAAAAAAAAGAATAATTTCAAATAACTTACCCATCTGCCACCCTTTATAGGAGGCTAAGGGAGATTTCCAGTCAAGCTGTGATGAGTCACCATTCCAGTTACTTTCCAGGCTACTGTTTCTGAAAGTATTGTCCACAAATACCTCATAATGGACTTCTCAGAGATGCTTTGTAATAATGAATTTTTTAACCTTTACTCCGGATTTCTCATGTTGGGATGCAGGTACTGGCATTTTCATAGTATTTCCTAGAACAGTCATATGTACACTAAACACCGAACCCCAGAACCCCATGCCTCTCATTTATAAATTGAAAATAGTGAGTTTGATACCTTGAAGTTCCTTTTTATCCCTGAATATTGACTTTTCTAAGTCACCCAGATTATATAATCTGGAGGAGATGATTTGAATTGAGGCTAATGTGGAATTTGCAGTGATACAATCTTTATCAAATTTGTTCACTAGTACATCCCAATACTTATGGCAGTGACTGGCACATAGCAGACACTCAACAAATATTAGCTGCACTTGTTAAATTATTTAATGTTCTTATGTATATTATTTGGTAGCAAAATGGTATAAAAGAAAATAGTACAAAAGAAGAACAATTACTTTGTGTCTAAGAGACTCAATGATGATGCCTGATGGTCAGTGAGGCAGCATATTGTTAATCCATATTCATCTCTTCTGTCCTCTTTATGGACCCTTCTCTTGAGCCTTTATCCCTTACAATGAGCTAGGGTACCAGCTTCCACCCCAAAGAGGAGGAAACAGGAAAGGAATGGGCCTCAGTCTTCCTCAGGTAAAGGTCTGAGGAAAATCATGCAAGCTAGATTGAGCCACCGATAAAAACCTGAGTGTATTGCCCTGTAGGCAAACTAGACCCAATGTCTTTCTGGAATGGCTCTGGGCACAGCTGTGCTGTTACAATCTGGAAAAAAGAAGAACCTAAACAAGGCAGATGGATGGCCATAAAGAAACTTTGTTTTCTCAACGCCATGCCTAGTCAGACATGAAAAAGAAAGGAACCTGTCAGTAGAGCAGAAATGAAACATGCTAAGTAATGATTAAAAAGCCACATTTTCATATGCAGGTCGAATGTAGAAACATTAGCCAATAAGCAATTTGTAGTCTTGTGTAAATTCTGGCCCTACTTAGAAAGCTACCAAGAAAAGCAGAATGATGAACTGAAGGTCTTGAGCAGTATCTAGATGGCCACAAGTGTGGCTGACCAGAGATGCCACCGTGACCGACTCAAGGAATTCATTCCTTGCTCCCTCACTATCTGCCACCCCAAGGAATGTCAGGCCCTGGCTTGTTTATGATGATGACAGAAATGTAGACCTAACTGGATAAGATGAGCTCTGGAAGCCTTTCCCATTCCCTGAAGTCATTCTTCACTCCAAACCCTGGACTCCATCTACTCCTTTGAAAGCCTGATCTATTTGCAGTTCTCAAAAGCACTAATAACGTCATTACAGTGTGCCTCAACTTGAGCAACAGTCTCCTCAGACTCTGAGCAAGCAGCTACCTTTACTCTCCATGGCCTCTCTCCACAGAGCTGTCACTCTGCTGGAAGCCCCAGGGGCAGCAGGCTGACTAATGCTGCTCTCCCCATGTGGAGATAGGTCAGTGCAGGTATGTCTGGGGTCTCCCTGAATGACCTGATTCAACGCAGGCTAACCTTTCAACAGAGAGAGCCTCGTTCCCACAGAGAAGAGCTGGTTCTCTGGAAGAAAATCACACAAACAGAATGACTCTGCTGCCCTTTGGAGAAATGAAAGTCTGCCCAAGGTACCTATTGTTTCCCTGTTTCAAAAGAGACGCATTTACAGAGCAATCATTTGAGCTAATTTAACTAGTTTAATTCCTAGTAAAGTAGGCAAAGAAAAAAAGATTACCAGAATGTAATGTCACTTCTGATTTTTCCTCCTTCAAACTGAATAGTCTGTCATCCACATGAGTCACTTTGTCACACTGCATTACCTAATGGAACAGACCAAAGCCCCTAATTCAGAAAATTCTGTCTCCTCTTTAAAACCACTTGTGACATAAACCCATTTACAATATAAGTAAGTGGCTGCCAGTTCCCAAAGTGTTTATCCCTGAGCATAATGAGATAGAACGAAAATGGCACAAGATGCAAGATGAGAGACCTGCCAAATGGCAAGAGGGAGGGTCTCTTTCGGAAGATGTTGTCAGTTGGGCAACTTCTTATTAAAAGAGATTGTTGGAAGCAAATTATAAATTATAGCAGCCTCACTAGGAGAGCTGCAACCTCTGAAAATAATGAAAAGGCAATATTGCATGGTATTAATCCTTTGGTACCTTCATCTGATTGTCCTTAATGATATTTCATGCTTAATAATGCTATAATGATATTTTGTATCTGCTGTTCCATAAAAAGAGTGCCATGTGAGCATATGTTGTGTGCACTCATGCATAGCAAATGGAAAGAGAGAAGACTTAATTGTATGTGTAGGAGATAATGTCAAAATACTTTTACAAGTTAAGATACATTTTATTAAACCTGTAGTAGGAGATGATAGTCTGTGTAAGTTGATAACTTAGGGGTCAAAGTTAGCAGATCAGCATTACATAAACAATGGCCTTTTCTGTAAAATGAAACTCAAGTAATCACTTTGGGAAATTATGAGATGATCGATGTATTTAACTCTTACTAATTTTCCATTTTGAAAACTAATTGACCACCAGTGATTGGACTCTTCCATAAATCTGTTAGCTTTAGACTATCTTCTCATTTATATGCCTATTCACCCGAAGCTTGTGAATGGCTGCAATGTGGGAGAACTGTGCAAGGCAGTGAAGATACAGATCTAAAGAGACACAATGCCTGCAAGTTAGAATTTACTATTCAGTGGAAGGCAGACCTGAAAGTAATGGCAAAACCATGAGATGCATGTAGGAATTAAAGCATAAATGCAGTAGGTGCACATGGGAAAGAACACATACATGACCTTGGAGGAATAAGTCTTCAAAGATAAAGTGAATTAGAAGTCTAGGGTGTCTGGAAGTTTGCAATTCAAATCTTGAAGGGCCTTCTAAGAGTACATGAGAACTAATTGTGTTTTAAGGTCAAAACAAATAATTGTAGCTTGTCAAAATAAGAGATAAATCATACAGAAAGATGCTAAACATGTAGAAGATATCATATCACAATAGACCTTTTATATGAAGAGGGTTTTTTTTCCCTAATATATGATGAAAAGAATTCAAGAATATAAAACAGAGGGGTTACATGACCAGCTTTGGAAAGTGAAGAGATTTTGGTTGTTCCAAGCATATTCTAGAAAATGGTGGGAGTCAGGTGACACTAGAGTCAGAATACCTATTAATAAAAATATTGAAATTTCCAAGACATCTTTGACAAGAGCCTGAACTAGGGCTGTGATATTTCTTCTAAGTTGTGACATTTAGGTGTGTGTGGAGTCGGTTATGGTATCCCCTTATTATCCTCTCAATTCCTGTGAATGTGGCCATGATTATCCTGCCTGTCATTCCTAATATTGGCAATTTCTCTGATTAGTTTTTCTAGAGTTTTGTCGACTTTTTTATCTTTCCAAAGATTGTATTTTTTGCTGGAACTTTTCTCTAGTGTTTTTCTGCTTTCAATTTTGTTTATTTCTACTCTTATCCTTATTTCTTTCCCTCTGCTTAATTTGGTTTTATTTACCTCTTCCCTTTCTAGTTTCTTTAGGTGGACGCTTAGGTTGATCATGCAAAATCTCCTTCTCTGCTAATAACAAGCATTGGAAGCTACAAATTTCCCTCTAAGCACTGTTTTAGCTGCATCCCTCAGATTTTTCATTTTCATCCAGTTCAAAATATTTTCTAAATTTTGCCAAGACTTCTTCTTTGATCTGTAGATTATTTAGATGTGTATTGTTTAATTCCTCAGTATTTGAAAATTGTCCCTTTATGCTTCTCTTATAAATTACTACTTTAATTTAGACTAAAAACATACTTTATATGATTTCAAATCTTCAGATTTGTTAAGGTTTGGTTATGGCACAGGGTATAATGGATCTTGGTTAGTACTTCAAGTGCATTTGGGTGAAGTGCCAATGAATATCAATTAGATCTTACTGGTTTATGGTATTCTGTAGTTCTCCTATATTCTTGCTGACTTTATATATCACTGAGAAAGGAATGTTGAAATAGCTATAATATTGTGGATCTATCTATCTCCTTTTAGTTCCATTAGTTGTTGCTTCATGTGTTTTGATGCTCTGCTGTAAGGTACATACACATCTTGAATTTTTAAGTTTTTTGGTGAGTCATCACTTTAATCAATATGTAACATCTGTTTTCCATAATAATTTTTTTGTTTGATATTAATATAGCCACTCCAGCTTTCTTTTCTTTCATCTTTGCATAACATATCTTTTTCTATACTCTTATTTTATCTTACATATATCATTTTTGAAGTGAATTTCTTATAGGCTTCAAATAGTTGGGCCATGTTTTTATATGCAATCTGAAAATCTCTTTTAAGTAGTAAGTTTAGACTATTAACATTTAATGTGATTATTTATACATTTATAACTTTTCCCTGTCTATTCAGAATCAATAATTTATGATGTCTTTTGGGGAACATAAAGATATCACCATCATAAAGGTCCCCTTTCTTCCCTCCATCATGCTACAGTGAAGGCTCATATTTCTATTAACAGTCTGTTCCCAGTAATTCAGAAATTCTCTGAGATGACGTATGTCCCACCACACCTCTCACTTCCTGTGGGCTCTTACTGACATAAGCTTTGACATCCACATTTCTGTTAACAATCTATTCAAGACAATTTAGACTTTTATGTCATGCTTCTCAAGATTGTTCCAAGCTCTGTCCAATGCCCAATTCCCAAACCACTCTGCATATATAGGTATTTATTACAGCAGCACTCAACTTTCAGGGACCAAATATTTCGAATTTTTCTACTGCAGCTGTAACATATCTTTACAAACTTAATGTTTTAAAATAACACAATTAAGTTAGATGTTTAACACCAGATGTTTATCTCACCAACACAAAATCAAGGTGTCCATTGCACCACATTCTTCCCTGGAACATCTAGAGTAGAATCCATTTCCTTGTCTTTTCCAGCTTCTAGATGTAGCTGACATCCTTGACTCATGGCCCCTTCCTCTGCCATCTTCATGGCCAGCAACATTGCAATCTCTTGAATCCTTTTACAGTCCACTTATCTTCAACTACAGATGAGAAAGTTTTCCACTTGTAAGAATTCATATCATTTGGTTGAGCCCACCAAGATAATCCACAATAATTCCCCCATCCCAGAGTACTTAATCTTAATCACATCTGCAAAGTCCCTTTTGCCATGTAAAGCAACACATTTATAGGATCCAAGGATTAGGACATAGACATTTTTCCTTTGGGGGGGAGGGGGGAGGGGAAGGAATCATTGTTCTGACCACCAAGCCATGGAACACACTGTACCACAATAAAATTGGAAGTTAATCAGATAAGTGGAGAAAATATCCTGTTCATGATGAATTTAGTGGGACAGCCAAGAATTCTGTATTTCCTTATTTAATAGATAAGGAAATAAGACAAATCTAGAGAAAGGTTGGTTGGAAAAGTGATTAATTTATAATAAACAGAAACACATGAATTCTTGACTGGCATTTCCCAGCTAGTTGGTAATTTCAGGTGCTATAAAGGATTGATCAAAGCTCCAAGGTCAGTTTTAAATTGCTATTTGCAAAGGGGAAAAAAGATCTGAAACTCCACTTCTCTCTGATCTATCTCCCATGTGTAGATGAGCTTCAGGATGGTGTTAGAATTGAGAGGTCAATCACAAAGGAGATAGTGTATCATTATACAAAGTTATGCTAACAAAAATAAGATTAATAATTCAGGAAATTGGAAAAAGGAAATGAGATCTGTTCAAATGCTCTAGGGAAAGTATGGATGGTAAAAATCAAAGTTATGTCATCAACATCTTGATTCAATGAAATGGTTTCTTAAGTATTAAAGAAACAAAGCTACCATAATTGGCTTCCCAAATGCCATTTCCAGCCCATTTTCCCCCTGTTGCCTTTCCCTAGAGAGGTCTGAAATATAAAACTCTATTTCTTACTCAATCTTACAGCTCTACATAGTCAGGATACCGGGTTTGGGCCTATAGGAAAGGTTTAAGTCATCTTAAGATTCAAGTGGTAACACTTTGCTTTCTTGACTGTAATCCTACCATCTCCCCCTTCTTCTTGCCTTCAGAGGGGAAATGATGCTTCAAACTGAGGCAGTTGTCTTGCTACCATAAGGTCATGGTAAAGAGAACTACTGAGGTGTTGGCCTCACATGAAGCCCACAGAAACTGCCCATCATTTAAGCCACTACAAATTGAATCATCCTTGAGTCTAATCTCGATTTGTCTCTAATTAGTAAAGTCAGTGAAAGACTTGTAGTGATTCTAGTTTTATAAAAATATTTGGAAATTTGGAAAAATTTGGAAATTTGGAAATTTGAAATTTGGAAATGAATTCATTCTGGATATTTGAATGGGAGGGGAGCCTGGTTCCTAATCACTGAATACACGAATCATGGAATATCATTCTTGTACACTGATGCAAGACCCCTGTGAGACGCAAAGAGCTGGACTGAGCAATGGGTCATGAGGCAGGCCCAAGGGATGTATTTGGCAGGACATAATCATCAAATCACAACAAATATAAAAAAAGGGAAATAAGAAAAAATTAAAACTGTATAATCAGACAGTAGAAGGCATAGTCTTAGGAAGTCATGACCTTAGAGACAAATAATTAATCTTCTCTAGCTTTCATCAATCCTTCTTGAATTGCATTCTGTCACTTTTATGGATTTATTTTTTATAAAACCTCCATATTTTTAGCATCTGCCCTTTCATTCAAAACATCAAATTCATGAAAAGAATTTTGAAAGCCACCTTATTTTCATGGGAACCGTGACTGTACTGTAAATGTGTCAGCAGCCTGTCTGGCTTTAATGGGATCTTATTCATGTCAAGCAGACTACAAGAGAAAGAGGAGAGACAAGGACAAATGCTGAGTTTACCATTTTTTATTTGGGAAAGATAAGAACAATAAAACTGCATACTCTACAAAATAAGAGGCTTCCCACTTGTGACATCTGATAAGACTTAAAATATCACCACAATGATCCAGATTTTACACTCGGATGTCCTCCAGCTACTTTGCATGCAACTGAAGGAATAATTGACACTATTCTAGTTTATAGAGAAGGAATAGATTCTGGTTATATTGGACCATTAATTTGTTAAATGGTTATGAACAGCTTCCGCCCCCCTTAAGAACCATCACCACTAAAACTCTACTGCCTCCATTTGGGTATTTGATTTGGGCAATTCCACATGCTCC
This sequence comes from Mellivora capensis, assembly GCA_004024625.1. Taxonomy (NCBI): domain Eukaryota; kingdom Metazoa; phylum Chordata; class Mammalia; order Carnivora; family Mustelidae; genus Mellivora; species Mellivora capensis. The sequence goes on along the minus strand of PISX010027543.1, from coordinate 3,065 downwards.
ATAAGAAATAATTTAGTGTGTCTGTGAGATAGATGACAGAGTTTGGATCTTTTCTCCTGGGAGATTTAACCTGGAAATTCTTTTCAATGCTAATGGTAGTTATTCATGTCAAGGCTGGCATATTGATGGAAGAATATACTCCTAAATCTGTTTTTACAGTTTGTGTATACTTGCAAGGATTTTACCACCATATGGCCTTTAAAGATTTGTTGTCAGTCAATCCACAGTGGTTACAAAGTCACAGGTACATTGTTCTTACAGGTGCTTCACATCTCCATTCTCAGAGAGAAACTCAGATGAAGATGTTCACTTCTGGGAGCAAGGTAAGAGATGTCCCCAGTGTGATAAGATAGTCTCACTTATGCTTATATGCACCCCCCCATACAACAGCAACCAAGAGAGATGCTGAAGGCTGCTGGTGAGTGATACATACATTTTCCCTTGTGATGTTTCTATAAGGGGATGGAAGACATAAAAGAAGGGTGATACCAGAAGTTGTTGCTGGAACGAAAACCTGACTATGAATAAGCATATAGAAAACCAGTGAAGAGATCAGCTGCCAGGGTTCAAATTCTAGCCATGCCTCCTTCTAGCAGCATTGTCTGAGGAAAGTTATTTAATATCTCTCTGCCTCAGCTCCTTCATAGATAGAGTAGGTAAATAATAATATACCTACTTTGAATTAAAATCAGTTTGTATAGTTAAACCATTAAAGCAGGGCTTGGGTTGTGGTAGAGTACTAAATAATTTTAGCCCTTAGTACTATGAGATTCACTCTGTCATGAAGTCACAGCACTCTCAGAGAATTATTTAGAATCCTCAACATGTTTTAAGAAGATAATTGTTCTTGCCTAACATACACCTCCCTTTTATGGAGGAAAGGAATATATGTGACCAGGTTTTGAAGCATAAATGATAATATAAGTGTAAGTGAAGATGACTAGCCTTGTAAGCCCCTCATCTATAAATTAGTAATTTATATTAATAAAAATTTAAAGTGATAAATTTAAAGTCAAAGATGCCACAATAGAAAGAGCTCACTCACTTCTCATCTTAAGCTCAACTTCAGGATATGAAAAAAAAGTTTCACTTACAGATATGATTTTGAATTATCTAAATATTGCACATTTGATAAATAATGATTATTCAGTTTCCATCCAGAAATCTGGTATGTTATCAAATATATCACCACAGAGTCCATCTTGCTCCTTATACCTATTATAGCTTCTATAAATACTCATAATTTTCTTCCAGATTTACTTATCAGTGTTCCAAAAAACAATAATAATAAACACAAAGTGTCTGATAAATTATCAGGGAGGAAGTCTTCAAAGTATCTGTACAATTTGGATTGGACTTTGTAATAGCACTTGTGGTAGACAGGAAGATGACTGCACAAAAATGTCACACGCTAATCCCTGAAAATCTGTGAATACCTTGCACAGCAAAGGAGACTTTTTTTTTTTAAGATTTATTATTTACTTGAGAGACAGCACACAAGCAGAGGGAGGTGCAGAGGGAGAGGGAGAGAATCTCAAGCACATTCAGACTCCCTTCCAAGTACAGAGCCTGATATGGGTCTTGATCTCATCACCCTGCGGTCATGACCTGACCTGAAATCAAGAGTTGGCTGCTTAACCGACTGAGCCACCCAGAGGACCCACAAAGGGGACTTTTAATATGTGATTAAATTATAGACTTGAGATGGGAAGATTATTATGGATAATCTTTTCCAGATGGGCCTAATGTAATAACAAAAGTTTTTCGAAACAGAGACCCTTTCCCAGCTGAGATCAGAGAGATGTGACAACGAGAGAAAGGCAGGAGAGATCCAAAGTCAAGAGGGATTCAATTCAGCATTGTTGGCTTCATGGTGGAGGAAAGGGGCCATGAACCAAGGAATGTGGTCAGGCTCTAGAAACTGAGACTATCCCTTAGTGAACAGCTAGCAAGAAATCAAAAGCTTCATCCTTCTAACCACAAGGAAGTAAACTCTGTCAGTAAGGAAATGGCTTCTCTCCTAAAGTTTCCAGAAGGCAGCCCAATCTTGCCAGCCCTCTTGGAACATCTGACCTCCAGAACTATAATATCATAAATTTATGGGTTTTTTAGCTTTAAAATTTGTGGCAACTTATTACAGCAGCAATAGAAAAAGAATACAGTTGGCATACAATGTACACTATGTGTTTATTATTTTTGCTAATTACATTATTACTAATTAATGTGGTATCATGTAATACATAGGAAAATTCTGGGTCCTCAGGTTATATATGCAGCCTATCCCTCTGGATTGATAGCTGAAATCTGCTCTAAATGCTTGTATTTGGAGACTCACAGAACTATGACAGCCTTAAAGGTGTGTTTCTTTGAGAAGATAAGCAGAAGGAGAAGGAATTAACCTTGGAACAAGTGAGTTTCCAAGACATGGTTAACTTCAATGTTTTAGTCAGAAACAACTGTAGGCCAACTTAGGGAAAGCCATGAAGACTGTTTCTTTTAGAAAACTCTAGAGGTTTCCTGAAAATTGGATTTCTTGAGAAATCTGGCGCCTTGAAAAAGTTAATTCCAAAGTTGGAATGAGAGAACTTGACAAGAACAGTCATTCCCAACTGCTTTTCAGTCCATAACAGCATTTAAATTGGTCCTGAAATACCACTTTAGTAATATCTAATGGCTTCACATGGAGAGCGCTGGGCTGTGTTGCGCAGGAAACTAGGAACGGGCACTTAAAAGAAGCTAGTGAGGACTTCTCTGAAATTTACATCTAAATTTCAGCCTTTTCAAAACTACTATTTACTCTGCCTTGCTACATTTTTCTGCCCAGCGCATGGCACAATATGGCACAAATGTAATGAGGAATCTGATCTCATTTTTGGATGTTTGATTGCTGACAGCTTTAAAACCTCACCAATTCCCTTTTTCCCTTCTGCCCCACATCTGGGCAAGCCGATCTGAAAACCTAGGTTCTCCCAGAGATTCAAACCCTGTAAGCCCATGTCCACAGATGGAAATTCCCACCCAGCCCCCAGTCACCCCTAACACCAGTAAGAGGCCAGGCCAGGGTC
>PISX010027542.1:0-22854 GCA_004024625.1 Mellivora capensis | reverse complement strand
ATTGATTACATTAAACTCTATTATAAATATCAAAAGATTGAAAATATATACAGAGAGAAGTATTAAACAAATGAACTACCAACAGAACCAAATATAATAAAGGACCATTACTAGACTATTTTCTATTTACTAAAGGTCATTATCATACATGGTTTCCTACTAAAATCTATAAACAAATACATCCACCATACATTTCTATTTCAAAAGATATGTTCTTCTTACCCATTCTTTTAGAAACATCAATGGATAGGAACTCAGCTCAATGTTTTATGATTATCCCTTCCAAGGGACACTCATTTCCACAGAATAATTTTATAAAGGGCTTTCCCAAGGAAAAAGATCCTAGTAAACCAATTCTCAGCACTAGCCAAATAAAGAGTATAGTTGAAACATTCCAATTAAACTTGATAATTATAGTGATAAAATATCAAATCCTGACCACAAATTAAGGCGTACAATACTGTTGCATATCAAAGGAGGACATTTTAAGTTCGGCACCTACTAGAATACCAAAACTACCCACTACTAGGAAAAAAAATAAATGTCTTTTTTTCAATTAAACTATTCGATCAAATCCTGCTACATTTTTTGAAAGCTAAATTAAAGTTTTAATGTATTGATCATGACCATTTCTACGTAAAAATCTGAGAACATCTGACTTTAAACTTAAGGGCCATAAAAACATTTATTTATTCAATGAATCTCTAACAGAGCCAATGGAATCATTATTTTATAAGCATCTATAATCAATCCAAATATTCTGAAAATAAATGCCCATGTATTAACCTTAATAGTAAAATAATTTTATTAGAGTAAAACTATCCCTGGTCTTTTTCTTTTGTTGAATTAAAATTATAGGTGTCTGCATATGTTCTAAGCAAATATAGTGTATTACACCAAGCTGAAATATCACAGAAACACAAATAAACACAACACAAATTTGACACTAGGAGTAAATGTTTAGAATACTTTATAAAAATCTTATTTTTGGATAAGATCTACAAAAGAGCCCTGACAGGTTAAATCTGGGAATATTAAGAAATTTTGTGTGAACTGATTTAAAAGGAATAAACATTTAAAAGGAATAAACATACAGTCTTCTTACAAATTGTTCCAGCATATTTAAAATTAGAGACCGACAACCTAGAACTATACATAAAATAATGTGAATGTGTAAGACACCACAGATTGATTTTTCTTTTGTGTCGAATTTCTAATAATACAAGGAAAAAATGCCCTACTGATAGGAAACTTTAAAGCTATAGGCTACTATTCTTTACCTGTAACTCAAAAAAAGGAAAATAACAAAGTGATATAGAAACTTCATGGGTACAATAGTGTGTAGCTGTAAAAAAATTTACAAGGACTTTGAATACACTTAGTCTGGAGAAAATACACATGACTTTATGCACTCCTATGTTCCTCAGATACCATGTTAGCAGAAGAGGTATACACAACTTATCTATTCCAAGCTTGCTGAAATTTGCTCTTTTACAAAAATCCAGTTAGGGCTTTCTTTCTACTGTATAGTTGTATGGCTATGGTATAGAGAAAAAAATTCAATATATGTGAGTTTAAAATGTTACATAGTAGAATACTACCTTATTAGTCAAAGTCAATTCCAACCTGGTCTCAAAGTTCAGACCTAGAGTTCCCAAAGCTACATATTTGGTAAAATTATAGTACTATGGTTAATACTATAATAACAACTACACCACATAATTATCAATGTCGGCTTGACTATTTCCCTAGAAATTCCATCTATTTTCAAGTAAGTACATCTCTGTTTTTAACTCTTTTCTTAGATGTTCTTCTTGCAGTCATCCTTTTAACCTCAGTAACCCCTACTTCTCTCTTAAATCTCTGGCCAGTTATCAGTTTCCCAAAGTATTACCGTGTTTCCACAGTCTAGGTTAAGTGCTCTCCTTACATGTATCCACACCACTCTGGACATCCCCAAAATAGCAATTATCGTGGATTATTATACTTGCCTATTCATTAGTCTGTCCAGCCCACAAGAATATGAGCTCTTTGTTGAAATGTTTATATTGTTCATCTTTACACCTACAGCATCCTGCATATATGTATGTGTGTCAAATAATAAATACTCATGCTCTAATAAGTGACTATACGGCAGGTATTAATTAGCTCACTAAAGCTTTACTGAGTAGGTCTCAATCTGAGTTCTAAGTCATATGAAGGAAGAGTTCACCAGTAGATATGAAGTAAGAAAGGGCTATTCCAAAAGAGAGAACTACATGTGTTAAGGTAAAGAAGTTTGAGAACCAAAGGTTTGTCAGAACCATGATGTCCCATGTAAGTAGCTCTACGGAGTTGGGAAAAAAGTTCAAGTGAAATATGAAAAGAGATGAAGATGGAAAGAAAGGAAGAAGACATCACAAAGATATTTCTGTGATCACAGGAACTATTTATAAGAAAAACAGATATTATTATGAGTTGAATAATATGACTATGAATAATATGGTCAAAGTTTTTGAAGTTGCCACCTCAAGAAAATTCAGGAATCATGAGACGTATTTCTTAAAAGAAAAAAAAAACACATAATTGTGTTATACAATCACCTTTTTTAAAGATAAGTTGAAGAGGAAGATACAAGATTTTTTAAGGCATTAAAACCCCCAAATGCTAGTCTAGCACTTCTCTAACTAAATTTTACATAACACTTGCCCTACAATATGCTCCATGAAAAACAGGAATATCTGGTCCAATACTTTTGAGGGGAAAAACTGCGTATAATAACCTCCTCTCTGAATGATTCATAATACATGTTAGCATATTAAAATATGAAGTCCTACAATAAAGAACCCCATTTAACTTTTTATGAATTTATTTATCCATGACAGCTCTATGCATGTAACACCTGTTAAAATCCTACCCAAACAAACAATATTTTGCAGAACATGCTCTTCAACACTAAAATGCCACAAATCAAATTCATATTTGAAGGGCTCACCTTATAATTAAAAAAAAAGCCATCCACTATTATTTGTAAAACATAAAGACAAGAACGTTAAAAAAGGAAGATATAATATCAATTTAAGATTGGAAATAATTTCCATTACAACTGTCTAGATATTGCTAAGATAATAGTCTTGTTTTGCTAGTGTATCTAGGGCTAGAGCAAATAAAGAGGCCACATAATGACATCTAGTTGTACAAGTGCTAGGAAAGAGGAGCTACATGTTGGTTTAATAGCATATGAACAGGTATACAAATCCCATATTGCAAATACATATATTGTGTGCAACACAATATGAAGGGCTGATGAATGCCAACTGTTAAGGTTATTTTACTGAAAAATTTACTGGAAGTATGCCTAACTAAAATAATCAATAGATTTGTTTTGAATTTTGACATAATTTTAAGTATAGGGAAAGAGTGGTCAGATTACTGTAGTTTCTTATTAATCCAACTAGGAAGTTCATTTTTTAATTATTACCTTATTAAGAAAAAGACACAGGTATTGGTAAACAATCAGGTACAATCCTTTTTTTGTATTGAGAGTTCTTCATTCTCATTTTCAGTAAACTTCAAGCAAAATTGACACTATACTTGATACAACAGATTTTAAAGTTTAGTCATTATTTGAGCAGAACAAAATATTTACTATGCTGTCATAAAAGTTTCAGCTATTAAAATAACCAAACCTTAACTTGAAGTGTTTGCTTATGATGAATTGAAAGCATTCAGTCATTCTTTTCTCATTTATAAAAATGAAAATAAGGGAGAAATTCACATGGCCTAGAAGTTTATATCATTAAGTATAACAAGAGCTATGTGAAGATATTTCAGATTAGAACAAAATGAGAAATTTAAAATAATCAGTTGCTCAGAGTAATAGTATAAACTAAATCAATTTCTTCTACACTGTTACTGTGATGAAAACAATTTGTTTTTACTGTTATTCAACTTTAACAGAAACCAAATAGTTTCTTCTTCCTTTTTTTCTCTTTCGTCATTTCCTATTTCTCTCATCAGCTTACTGTTGATCTGAATTTTATATGCTTTGCTAATCATGGATATTATATGAATTGTGTTCTATCTTAGAACATGAGCCTTTCTATATTTGTAAGTTTCTTGCTAACATGTCATGGAATGTAAAACCTATGGGACTTTGGGACCTTAATTTAAGCTTGTGGTGCTAAAGATACAGCTGTTCATTTGCAAGTAATCATCCCGGCTATTAAAGCCATAGTAGAGCAAAAAAAAAAAAATTTAAATTCATTTTATACTACTTTCATTGTATTTCAGTGCAAAACAGTCAGCATTACATGATATTCAATTTTTTTAACTTGCTAAGACCATATTTTCAAAAGAAGACAGTAATTTAGAATATCATTTACCCAAGTGTAAATTTTATTACAAATAAACATAATTGATTTTGAAGGTAATGTTTCTAGAAATTAAAAAAATACTATGTACATTTAGTTAGCTGTATTGCAGAAACTGGAGAGTTAAAAATTTAAAATTTACTGTGCAGCAAAGTTCAAATATAAACAATTATATTTTGTTAATTAAATGGTTGTAACAACTATAGTTTCCTAGTAAATTCTAAAAAAACTCATCATTTCACCTTACTTGAAATATTATACATACAATGATAATACTGCCTTCAAGTTTTGTGCTATTGTTCTTACAATGACATTTTAGAATCAGAGATACATCATTTAGTTCTCTATAAATAAAGTGTTACATTAAACAATGTTTTTCCTAGCTGTTACTCCCCTTAATTGAACATCAATCAAGGATTATAAATCATATTTCTTTCCATGTCTGCTTAGTCTCCCTTAGTCTCTCACCAACAATGTATAAAAGTCCCTGTTTCCATACATTCTCTCCAAAAGAGTTTAACATATAATTTATTACTTCTGTAGACATGAAACAAATTTAGAAGGCTAAGATCAAACTGGGGGAATCGGCAACATGTGATAATATTGGATTGATATAATATTCCTTACATATATATAATATAATATTCCTTAATATATGTTAAGTATTTTGAAAATCCTTAAGGAAAAGATAAATATCAACCAGAAAAATGAAGTAGGTACACGAATGGCCATTTCATTTACTCTCTTGAAACACACACATACGTAACGTACACTCAGTCATTTGCAAATATATTCTTATATCATAATCATGGCAGAGAAAGAAACCAAAGGAAGGAAGTGAGGAAAAAGTCTGATTTGCTAATCAAATGAAAAAAAATATTTAGTTCACTGTATTCAAAAAATCAAATCAATCACATCCTACTAAATAGTTCTAATTGGCAAAATAATTATAAAGGTTTGGTACAGATATGTAGGAATGGGTACTCTAGTATAAATAATCCCGCTGGAATTACAGATTGGTACACTCTGGAAAGCAGGTTAGCAACAAGTATCAAAAATATTATGACCTAATAATCTCATTTACAAATTTTTAAATTTACATGAAACAACCGAAAAAATACAGAGATGCAAATAGAGTTGTTTATAACAACATTTTTCTAATGGCAAAAATATTACAGTTCAACAACAGGAATTTGGTTAAGTAAATTGTGATTAATCACGATAAACCATAATTAAATTTATAATCAAGACATTTTATTTACTGGTATGGAAAGAGGTTCAAGATGAATTAAAAGAGAAAAAAAAATCAGACAACATAATTAGCAGGAACAAACCAAAACATGGAGAGCCCTGGGCACGTTTGGTACCTCTTTAATAATATGTTTTAAACAGTTGTTCAATGTTTAGTGAGAGTAATCTTTTAATGGAATTAAGGGATTGCATAACATGAAATTTTTTATACCAGAATTTTTGGAAGGCATACTAGCCATTTAATATCTAGATAAAAGTGTAAGTTAATCATTACTATAAACAACTCATTACTTACATACTATGCATAACTCACTTGTAGAATGTCAGTTGGCTTTTCTAATGTCAGGTCAATGTCAACTAACTATCTCATGGTCCATAACACAGCCTAAAACTGTACCATGCTGCTTACATGTGGACATTACAAAAATATTCAAAATATTTTATTTCCATTAAATAGGTATTTATTTTTAAAAGATTTTATTTATTTTATTTGACAGACAGATCACAAGTAGGCAGAGGCAGGCAGAGAGAGAGGAAGGGAAGCAGGCTCCCTGCTGAGCAGAGACCCCCTGATGGATGCGGGGCTAGAGCCCAGGACCCTGGGAGCAAGACCTGAGCGGAAGGCAGAGGCTTTAACCCACTGAGCCACCCAGGTACCCCAATAGGTATTTATTTTAGTGGCGGTGGTACTGCTTACAGTTTTTATACACATTATTGATATACACAAAAGGTAACCCAAGTAAACAAAAAACTTATTTCCAAATTTTTTCAGTGATCTTTGCATATTAAACAAAGGTAGATGTAGCTTAAGGAGAGATACTTCAGCATTCTGTTTTTCCTGGTCTCAAAATCATAGAAAGTTATTTTATTGGATCAGAGTTTCTGAAAATCCTGAGTAAGGAAGATGGCCATTCTTACCGAAGCAGGTCCTCTTCATTGTTATGTGTATACCCCTTTTCACTCTAGTACTACATTATGTTTTTGTAAAATATTACCGATGCTTTTCATTATTTGTTCAATTCTTTCTTTTCCCTGAAGGACAATGGTCTTGTACGACTTTCCATACTGTCTCTCCAGTGCTTTGCAGTGTGCCCTATACACACAGTCAATATCCAACAAATAACTGCTGAATGAGCAAATGATGAGTGGAGTAGAAAAAGTAAAACACAGCCCCAGACTCACAGAAAACAGAAGCTATTCAAACTCTTAGGCAGCAAATAGAAGTACGGGAGGGTTAGTAGAGCAAGAGATAGCACAGTTCTTTGAAATATGCGTAGGAGGGAATTAATCCCTTGCATTCTCCCTTTCTCTACTTGTCCCAAGGAGTAGAAAAATGGGCTTCGGAGGCTACGTGGTGGCAGTGACTACAGAAACTTTGGCTAGAGATGCAGGGCGTGCTTGACTAGACATACTCGTAAAAGAGATGACTACAGACATACCGAAGGAATGTCTGTAGTAAATCCTACTCCGAGAGGCTAACAGGCAACCTCATATGTAAAGTATAGAACGTAGGGATCACTACATATTTGAGAAAAATAACAACAGCTGAACTGTGTTGATATGAAATTTATGAATGAGCTGAAGAGTAAACAACATAGCTGTAATTCACTTCTACCAAGCACAATCTCATTTTATTAAAAATATATAAAATACACACATATATATGCATGAGTAAAAGTATGAAATAATATACTGGATACCAAATTTTAAAGGTAATCTCTCAGGGCACTTGGGTGGCTCAGTGGGTTAAAGCCTCTGTCTTCAGCTCAGGTAATCATCTCAGGATCCTGGGATGGAGCTCCCGCATGAGGCTCTGCTCAGCGGGGAGCCTGCTTCCCTCTCACTCTCTGCCTGCCTCTCTGCCTACTTGTGGTCTCTGTCTCTCAAGTAAATAAATAAAATCTTAAAAAAAAAAGTAATCTCTCAACAGTATGATTTGGTTTATTTTTTTCTTATTTTACTCAACTGCTTCTTAAAATTTTCCTATAATATTCAAGTGTTTTTGAGATTCATGCTACATATTAATAAAATGACACCATTGTAAATAATTAAAACATACTGTTAGAAATATTTTGATTTTATAGTTTATAATTCATTTAGAAAAATAGGACTGAAGTTTAAACAATCTTTGAAAAATCTTTTTCCTTGTTTCATTTGTATTAAAATATTTTAAGATCTTAAAAATTAGACATCTGTTGGGGGCGCCTGGGTGGCAGTGGGTTAAGCCTCTGCCTTTGGCTCGGGTCGTGATCTCAGGGTCCTGGGATCGAGCCCCGCATTGGGCTCTCTGCTCGGCGGGGAGCCCACTTCCCCCTCTCTCTGCCTGCCTATCTGTCTACTTGTGATCTCTCTCTGTCAAATAAATAAATAAAATCTTTAAAAAAAATTAGACATCTGGTGAAATTAAAAAGAATTTTTTAAATCAGTTGTACATAAAAATAGATGGCCATCTAAAACATACTAGCCCAAGTAATCAATATTAATAAAATAAATAAATAACACTATCAGATTTTAAAAAGTTGGAGAGAAAATAACATTTACATTATAGTAATTACAGCCTTCTAAAAAACACCAAGTTGGGGCGCCTAGGTGGCAGTGGATTAAAGCCTCTGCCTTCGCCTCATGTCATGATCCGAGGGTCCTGGGTCCTGGGATGGAGCCCCACATTGGGCTCTCTGTTCAGCAGGGAGCCTGCTTCCCTTCCTCTCTCTCTGCCTGCCTCTCTGCCTACTTGTGATCTCTGTCAAATAAATAAATAAAATCTTAAAGAAAAATAAAAATAAAAGTAAAAAACTCCAAGTTATTTATCATGTCTCAGAAAACAAATCTCATTCTTAGAAATCTCACTTTCAGGCCAAAGCTGTGTTACTAATACCTGAATAGACTCTACTCTTTCATTACCTAATCATTTTTAGAGGTTAGGAATTTATGGTATTTTTGAATTAGGCTAGGTAATCTTTGAGAGCTTAAAATGATTTCAGTAGGCCTTAGAAGAATAATTTGGATCTGGAGTTCATAAAGGGAAGTAAATTCAGCTGCAGCAAAATGGACTTGGGGAAGAAATTTCCTTTAGGAAATCCAAGAACTTTTCATGCTTAAGTAAGGCTTGCTGCATTGCTGGATTTAAACCATAGTCCCTTTCATCTCTCATGAGTCCTCTAGTCATCACTGATAAAAAGAAATCCCAACCCATTGTTGACCTTGAACTGAATGGTCTCTGCAGATAGAAAGATAAGCAACTGTCCTTTAAGGACTGTCAACATAATCATATTTGGTATTAGATAGATATTAGATACTAAATAAAATAAAAATCTGGAATATGTTAATCAGCCAATAGTTATCTGAAGTATCTGAAATTTCCTGAATTTCATTTTTGTCCTAATCCAAAGATTGTTCATATAAAAAGGCTACTTGAACATCACTCATTGTCAGGGAAATACAAATCAAAACCATGATAAGGTATCATTTCTCACCTGTCAGAATGGCTAAAATAACAACAGAAGAGGGGCACCTGGGTGGCTAAGTTGGTTAAGCGTCCACTCTTGATTTCCGCTCAGGTCACAATCTCTGGGTTGTGAGATGGAGACCCATGTTGGACTCAGCGCTGTTCATGGAGCCTGCCTCTCCCTCTGCCCCACTCCACCCCTTTTCCTCTCTTAAAAAAAAAAAAAAGATTAACAACACAAGAAACAACAGGTCTTGGCAAGGATGTGGAGAAAGGGGAACCCTCTTGCACTGTTGGTGGGAATGCAAACCAGTGCAGCCACTCTGGAGGATAATTTGGAGGGTCCTCAAAAAGTTAAAAGTAGAACTACCTTATGATCCAGCAATTGCACTACTAGATATTTATCCCAAGGATACAAAAATACAGAAGGGGTATATATACCCCAATGTTTATAGCAGCATTATCAACAGCCAAATGATGGAGAAACAACAACAGAGACAACAAACATGTCCATTACCTGATGAATAAATAAAGATGTGATATATATACACAGTAGAGTATTATTCAGTCATCAACAAGAATGAAATCTTGCTGTCTGCAAGGACATGGATGGAGCTACAGTGTTTTATGCTAAGTGAAATAGGTCAGTTAGAGAAAGACAAATACCATTATGATCTCACTCATACGTGGAATTTAAGAAAGGGGGAAAAGAAAAAAGGGAGGGAGGGAAACAAACCATAAGAGACTCTTAATGATAGAGAACAAACTGAGGTGTGATGGAGGAAGGCGGGTGGAAGATGGGCTAGATGGGTGATGGGCATTAAGGAGGGCACTTGTTGTGATGAGCACTCGGTGTTGTAAGTGATGAATCACTGAATTCTACTCCAGAAACCAATATTGCACTGTGTGTTAACAAAATTTAAATAAAAAAACCCTAAAAACAAACTTCTATATTCAAAAAAAAAAAGATTACTTGACATGTTGCAAGAGATTATTTGTGTGTATCAGTGATTTGAGATGCCTTAGAGTTCCCAGTTAGTGTTGTGATGAATGTCCCAACTAGCAGTTCCCGATGTCTTAACTAAAGGTATTCTGGTTGCTATGTGCTAAAGAGAATACCATTAGAAATGTGAAATCCCTTAAATATTGATTTAGCATAAGTTACATCTGTTTTAATATTATAATAAACAAGAGTTTAGTGCAATTTCCAAACTTTAAGAAAGCTATTCAACACTCAAATAAGGGGAATACCTACTTAACTGGGATGACTGCAAAAGAATACCTCAGTGGAATATATATATTTTATCAACTTGAAAAAATAGATTAATGGCAAAACTGGGCTCTAAAAGGCATGTCTGAGGATTTCTGCGAATCCTGATCTGAATGGCTAACTGAAGCGTTTCCTGCTATTGCGGCCTTTTGTTCACCGTTAGACTGCTACTTTTTGTAGATTATGGGTAAAGAGAGCCATCCTGACTTGATTCAAATTTTTAAAAAGTGTTTTTCATGAAATTGTCCAAAATAATTTTGAAACTAATTTTTAAAATAATTTTGAAATTTTGAAACTAAAATAACAGATGCTACAAAATCTTTGCTTAACCATCATATTTCATTATTTTTATTGAATTTCATGAATTCTATCCTTTGGAAACATACATTTTTAAACAGCTTTGGTTCACCTCATTAAAATCATACTACATTCATTGCTTTGTCAGGTCAAACTAATATTCTAAATAATCAAGGAACATATTCAACAAGAATATGTTTTCTGGGGGCGCCTGGGTGGCTCAGTGGGTTAAAGCCTCTGCCTTCCACTCAGGTGGTGATCCCAGGGTCCTGGGATCTAGCCCCACATCAGACTCTCTGCTCAGAGGGGAGCCTGCCTCCTTCTCTCTCTCTGCCTGTCTCTCTGCCTACTTGTGATCTCTGTCAAATAAATAAATTACCCCCCCCAAAAGAATATGTTTTCTGCTGTTTCTCCATTATACTACAAACACAGGGGCATCATGCTAACCTCTACACCAGAAGACCCAGAAACAAAATCAACACATAAATGTATACCGTCATAAATGTACTGCTCTAACAGTACCACATAAAACATCCATGATGAGAATTCATTCCTTTGATAAGGAAATGAAGCTAGTGAAAGGGATAAAATTCTACACAAAACAAGACCAAATAGCTATGTGTTCATATTAATTGAATTATATGTTAATTAATAACTAATAGGGTACTGACTGGCAAGAAATAAGGTTATTGTTTGGTTTCTCTTACAAAGATGAATATAGCATTCTTACCTTCTTTCTAAAAACAATATTTTGCTCTTTTATTGAACATAAAGTGTAATATTCTTAAGGAATTAGTATATAATTTTCCTAAGTATTTACAAATTGTGTGTAGGTTACAAAAACTTCTGTTGTTGAATCTTGGTGCTCATCGAACACAAGTAGGATAGGATTGTTATATTCGTAGATAAAACCAGCAATTAGAGCCTTTGTAACCACAAATCTTTTCATATCATTGTGAATATTTATTTCCTGGATACAAGGAAACTTCTGAAAGATTTCAGATAATAATATAAAATTATCTATGTACGCAAATAAAAAAATAAATAGTAAAGTGAACTAATAATAAAAGGAAAGTTAAAAATTATAGAGGCCAAAGACACATATTTTCTTTTAAAAAGCTCCCACATACTTGGCAAAAAGAAAAAAAAATATTGGAGGAGAGAATGAGTAGTATTTAAAAGAAAAAATGAATTAAGGATAAAGTGAAAATGTCTAAATCGAGAGTCAGCATGCTTTATCTGCTTTATCTGAACATGAACAAACTAATGGCAAAATGAATATGTGGACATAAAGGTTTCATATATACATTTCACTAAAAGTCTTTCATTTCTTGATGCTGAATTAAACATAAAATATAAGACTACATGTCCGTTAGATTTATTTCACATTTTCATTAATAAGACTGCAAATCATTTTGACAAAATTACAGTTTAAGCTTTTTTTTTTACTACTTATTATTGAAATATAGTTGACATACAGTGTTATATTAGTTTCAGGCACACAGCATAATGATTCAACAATCCATACATTACTCAATGTTCACCATGATAAGTGTATTTTTAAAATAAATGTAGTTTTCAAACAGCATTTCACATTGATGTATAATTATAAATAGGAAAAACCACACAGATTATCATTGGTTCAGTGATTCGATAAACAAGATTATATAAGGAAATAATATTTTCAGAATAGAAAGTCTGTAAGAAAACATCATACTACATTGTAGATGTACTTTTAACTATCTTGATAATGTCCTCATTTGGAAAAAGGTCTCAAGAAACTAGTATCCAGCATGGTATCTGGCACATTGAAAATGTCCAACTAATACTGTTAAATAAATCAAGGAGGAAGGAATTTCTCACTAGGATTTATTTTTATCTAACTGAATGTTTTCTTTCTTTTCTTTTCTTTTTTTTAAGATTTTATTTATTTGATGGAGAGCAAAAGAGCACCAGCAGGGGGAAGGGCAGGCAGAGGGAGATGGAGAAGCAGGCTCCTCAAGGAGCAGGACCCTGGGGTCATGACCTGAGCCCAGGACAGATGCTTAACCGACTGAGCCACCCAGGTGCCCCAACTGAATATTTACTAATATCAAAAATTCTGAGCAACATGCACAGCTAAGTTGCCCAGATGTACAGAAAGTATGGCAAACTAATATTATTAATACTCAAAAAAAGGTATTTTACATTATTTCATGAAGTCAGAGAAAATACGTATCTATTTGTATACTTTCTTAGCCACATAAAACCAATAACTAAAACAAAATACATCTATTCTTATTACATTTTCAAGTACATTTTATATTTTAATTCATTCATACTGAGTTTATAGATAGAATATTAATTTATTTAAAGAAGAGTGTCCCAAATTATACCGATAGGTTTTTTAAGTGTATGTGGGAGAGAGAAAGGAGGAAAGGAAGAAGATAAAGATTGAGATTTTTGACTGACAGAAGCTTTCATAGTTTAGCAGTGTAGTAAATATAGGACAGGTGTAAACATCATTAAACAGCATTGTTTATTGGCTTTCTGCACATTTAACTCAATATTGCATATCATGAATTCTTGGGGGAAATACAGGTCTAGCATTTTCAAACTTGCTTGACTAAAGAACACCATTTAATGGAGGATTTCATTCTGTTCCAACTTCTGTTCCACAGTCTATATTCTTGCCTATATAACATAAAGTCATTTAAAAAAAGAATACACTGGGGGTGCCTGTGTGGCTCAGTTGGTTAAGCATCCAACTCTTGATTTCAGTTCAGGTCATGATCTTGGGGTGGTTGAGATCAAGCCCGGTGTCAGGGAGCCTCCTTAAGATTCAATCTCTCTCTCTCAAAAAAAAAAAAAAAAAAAAAAAAAAAGAATACAATGAGCTTTAAATCTGAATATATACTTTACTTCATATCATCGGAAAACTACTTATTCCAGAATTCCACAAAATACTTAGTTAAGACTTAAGGTCAAATTTACGAGTTAATAAGCAAACTCAGTTCTATTATTTGCATTACTTAGGAAATGCTTCTCATACTTTTTCATAGAAGTACTTCTAACTATAAAGGAGCAAAAAGCAAAAATTGGGATACTGGGGGAGAAAGTAATTCTGAGGAAAAACAGTCTAAAGCAGAAGTCAGTAGACTCTAATCTGCAGGCCAAATTCAGCTCACAGCTTTTTTTTTTTTTTTTAAATAAGTAGTAACTGAGAATTACGTTCATTTCTAGTTACCTTCAATAATTGTAATATGATGTTAGAGTATCTGGTTTTCTATCAGCATTGATATCACAGATACCACCAATAATATGGTGGCTTGTGGCCTAAATTTATAATTGCCAGAAATCTTAAATTTCAGATGGAGGTCAATAAAATTAAAGATGCAATTTTTTACAGACCAGATTAAAAATCTTTGTTTTAGAAGGTTGTGAAAAGATAAATGACACTTTTAACTAAGATATCAAAACAGTAAGAAAAATGTAAAGCTACAAAGTAAAACATGCCTAACTTTTAAAAATAAATTAAAAACTAAAATAAAAAACAAAAAAGGAGGCTTAAAGTCAAATGATATTTTGCACAAAATTTATGAGATGATGCCTAGGCATTAGTACAAGTTCTACATTCCTCATGCTGCAATATTTCCTTAAATTTAAATAAATCTAATATTTTGTGTGCAACAATTAACTGATTATTCCAACTGTAAATGACTAATTTGTGCTCAGAAGTTATGGAAAATTTGAATGAGGCAATGCAAACTTTGCCTGCCACCATATCTCATTCACCATAACTGCTATCAGACGAGCAAAATAAATATAGGCAATTAGTATACCTGCACATATAAGCATTATGAATGTTTATGCAGGGGATAAACTACATAGATAATGACATTTTTGAAAGTGGAAATAAATAACATGTATTAAAAATCAAATTATTAAATTCCCAGTGTTTTAAATTATGCAATATTAATTACATAAATTGATACTACAATCAAACTTCATCATACTCTTTAAATGTCTGTAGTAAAAGCTTTCAAGATTATAAAGAGCTATAGTATGCCCACAATACGACATAATAATAAACGTATTTATCCAATAGCAAAGTTCTTAAAATTGTGGTTTTACTTTCTCTAGATATGTCATAATTTACAAAGCAGAATAATATGTGTGTGTAGTTCTCACTAGCAGATTTTATTTGAAGAGGTATCAAAAATACTATTTACTTCCAATTTACAAAGTAAAGGATGGTAATTGAAATTTTACATTACAAAATTACATTACATTATGTAATTACATTACATTATAAATCATTACAAAAAGATTTATACTTTATCCTTCCAGGATGATTTTACCTACAACTAATTTTCAAGTGCATAAAAAGTACTTTAAAAATGTCTAATATTTAATGTAATGTCCACCAGTCAATAAGGTCTACTGCTTTCAACATCCAGAAAAGTATATACAAAGCTAAACATTACAGATTGGTCTAAACTTTCCATCTATAAAACCAAAAAAGGACACTGGGAACTGTATATAATGTTCTATTGAACTTTGCCTTCCCTATTTTAACAATTAACAGAAACTGATCCTATATACTCTTACAAGAGTGATTTAGCATTTAATAGGAAGGACATTTTACTTTTATGTTTTAAAAGATAATAGACTCAAATTACTTCTGGTGAAGTCTAATGAAAGATGTTCAATTTAAAGATTTTATTTAAGGAATTTGTTAGAAAATAAAACAGAGTGAGTAATTTTCTAGAAATAAGATAGTATAAAAAGGTCTCAAATGCTACCATTGGCATTAAAATTTAATTTTTTGAAACAAAGCAGGAACACAGTTAACCATTTGGCAAAACTTTAAAAAATTATTAACATATTAAAATAAGGAATCTGATTTTTAAAAAATCATCTGGAAGCATGCATGAGAAAACCTGTTGTCATGGAAACAGGCAGTATAAATGGCAATAAATCCAGAAGAAAATGTCAGTGCTTCTGAACAATGAATGAACACAAAATGCTGCTTGTGAAATAAAACACCAACAATGGAAGAAAAGTACACAGATATTTTAAAATTTTCATTCCCCTTCTACAAATATCACTTGTTAATAAGAAGTCAGGGTAAAAATACTGATACTTGTACTGAAAAAAATGAAAAGTATTCTCAAACATTAATTGGGGAACTGGAAATGACACTATTATTAAAAGAAACTACAAATTCATCAGTTTTTGTGCTTGATAAGTTCAAATCTGAAACTATCAGGCTGTTCATAATATGTTAATATATAAATTACACCCAAGTTATACTTAATATAGACACAACAGATAGCATTTCCACTAGTAAATTTTTCAGAAGAGCTAATGCCATTATTAAAATAGTATAATATAATATTATTGCATTACTTTAAGCCAAAATATTTTAATAATTTATTAATATAATATTCAATACAGAATTAAAATGTTTAAAAGATAGCTCTAAATTAATATTAATATCAATAATTTATTTTTAAAATTCTAAGCAAAATAGCTTTAAATTTAAAAAAATCATGGAATCGGGATCAGTTAAATACTAAATACCAAAACAAATTTTACCAAAATCATATAGCTAAAAGTTTATGTCATCAGTTTAAACGCAGGCAACAACATATAGATCTCTCACATTATCTGAATTTTGTCAATATTAAAATAAATACAAGTTTTATATATCAACTCTATTAAACACAGTTTTTCATGCATGATATCCATGAAGGAAAACTGTCATACATGTTCACAGTTATGATGTACATGTACTGTCACAGATTATTATTTTACATAATTACAACAAAATATTTAGGTTAAATAAAAGAATGGAATTCTCCAACAGATAAGCACTGACTTATTAATATAATACTAGGTAAAATGCTTAAAATTATGACACTGTATATTTATAAATAGATAATATTTAAGGTTCATTCTTTCATTCTGAATAAAGGAATGTGTGTATTCATGTGACAGATGACATAAGTAGTTACCTTGCTTTTTTCTTTCAAAAGAGTATCAAATCATGAGCACTGGGTGATGAATTGAATTGCTGAATCACTAAATAATACACTTGGAAACTAATATAACCTTGTATGTTAGCTAACTGGAATTTAAATTAAAACAAAAAAAGAGTATCAACTCAAAATAAAAGTTTCCATGTTACCAATCCTTCTACTTATATCTAATAATTTCCCCCTTTATTTTCACCATCTGTTTAACTCTTCATTCCAATGTCTCTACAAACATTTATTTATTTAAAAGATTTATTTTAGAGAGAGAACACTCACACTGACGCACAGTGGGGAGGGGCAAAGAGAGAGGGATAGAGAACTCAAGCAGACTCTGCACTAAGCACAGAGCCTGATGCCTGCTTGATCTCACCACCTGGAGATCAGGACCTGAGCCAAAAACAAGAGCCAGATGTTTTATGGACTGGGCCACTCATAGTTATTTTACAGCTTTATAATAATATGAGATTATGAACATGCATCCTCTTTCTATTAAAAGATGATAAAAAATGAATGACAAAAGAAAAAACAAGTGTTGGTTAAATTATTTACTTTCCCATGACAATTATTGCAATACTTTTATCTGTAAAGAAAAATACATCATGACTATTTCTTGGAACACCTTACAAAGTCTGAACATTTCTCTCGTCACATTTATAAATGTCTACTTACATTATTTGCTATTTCAACATTATTGGGATATGTATATATGTGTACATAAGGTGAAAAGCCATCAGTATACATCTTAAATTTTCAAAAACGTATCCATGTAACCAGCATCTGGATCAAGAAATAGGGCATTAAAAGCTGTCCCACTGCACCTTGCTCCAACACTACCTGCTCTCCCCAAAACTAACCATTAACTATCTCTGACTGCTATTATCAGAGATTAGTTGTTTGATTTTGAGCTATATATAAATGGAATCAGATGGCATTAACTCTTCTATGCTTGGTTTGTCTCAATATTGCATTTTTAAGATTCAGTCACATTGTATTTGTAATCAACTCATTCTTACTGCTGTTATGTATCCCACTGTGTGAGTTTAACAGAATTTATTTTTATACTCTACTGTTGAAGAGGTTTTAAGTACTAGTTCATGGTTATTGCTAATAATGTTATTGTGAATATTTTTATATATTTTTTGGTGAATATAGGTACACATTTCTGCTGTAGGAATGGAAGTGCTAGGTCATGTGTTAAGTATATGTTCAGCTTTATGAGATAGTCTCAAATGATTTTCCAACGAGTTGTACCAACTGACATTCTTAGCAGTTTATGAAACTTACAGTTCATCCATATGCTTGCCTACACATAGTACTGTCAGTCTTCTTCACTTTAGTCATTCTGGTGAATGTACAGTGGTATCATAACTAATGGATTTGTCCTCTTTTAAGGAGTTTATTGACCATTAGGATATTCTCTTTTGTGAAATTCCTTTTCAATTGTTTGGCCCATTTTTTACTAGGTTATAGCTTTTTCTTTTTTGACTTGAAAGCATTTTTGCATGCACTAAATATAAGTCCTCTTCAGATATATGTATTGCACATATATGTCCTCCTTTTTTGGCTTGTCTTTTTACTGTTAAGGATATCTATTGATGAATAGAAATTCTTAATTTTAGTAATGGTTCAAATATATCATTTCCTTCTCTATGGTTAGAGCTTATGTCCTATTTCAGAAACATTTGCCTAATTTAAAATCATAAAGATGTTCTGTGCTTTTCCCCAATACCCTTATCTTCTTATAACTGACATTTATATCAGCAATCTATTTGTAATTGACTTTTAACAATAGTGTGAGGTGGGAGCCAACATATATATTTTTTTCCTATTTGGTTACTCAATTAACCTAGACTATATTTTCCAAAACTACACTATAGGGTCACCTTTGTCACAAATGAACTAACTACATAGTTGGATTTGTACCTGGTCTCCTTATTAAACAGATTTTTCTATTCTTTTGGGCTACATCTATCCCGAAGCAATACCACCCTGTCTCAATCCCAGGGTCCTGGGATCTAGCTTCGCATTGGGCTCTCAGATACCCAGATGTCTCAGATACCCAGACTCAATGGGTCT
Organism: Mellivora capensis; assembly: GCA_004024625.1. Classification (NCBI taxonomy): domain Eukaryota; kingdom Metazoa; phylum Chordata; class Mammalia; order Carnivora; family Mustelidae; genus Mellivora; species Mellivora capensis. Next base: position 4,143 of record PISX010027542.1, on the reverse strand, counting down.
GGGTATCTGGCAATGTAAGTCATTTAAATGTGTCTTTATTATGTTTTTAAAAAAATGAAGCCCACATCATTTTCCTGGTCACAGCACTTGTGTATTCAGAATAAAATCCAAACTCCTTACTGGGGTTTACAATGCCACTCATGTTTTGGCCACTGTCTACTTCTCTGATTTTAGATCTTATTTTATATCTTAATCTCCACCCCCCCCCCCAACCCATCGTTTGCCCTGTATGCTGCAGCTACACTGGCCTTCTTGCAAACCCTAGCTCTATTTGCTAGAATGCTCTTTCCCCAAACACCATCATCTTTGTATGGCTTATTTCTTCACAAATACCAGTTCTGAGACAGATCTTTGCTATTCAGTTTACCTACAAAGCTTCCTACTCCTTTTCAAATAGTTAGTAATTTAGATGTTTATTGGTTTTCTTGGCCACTAGAATGCAAGTTTCATAGGAGCAGAGGAAGCATGAGGGGTGGGGCAGGCAGAGAGTTAAGTAGGCTCCCTGCTGAGCAGGGAGCCCAATGCAGGACCTTGGAATCATGACCTGCGCTGAAGATGGATGCTTAACTGACTGAGCCACCCAGGTGCCCTACAGGTCTTATTCTATTGCTTTATTTCAAGTACCTGGATATGTAAGTGCTCATTAAATATTTGTTTAATGTAAGAATTACTAAAGGCTGTATACTATGGTTGAAAGAAAACAAAATTGTAATTTGAACAGACTAAATGGACTTTTGTACTGCCTGTTCCTACATTTTTTTTTAATTGTGTTATGTTAGTCACCATAAAATACATAAAATATGTAAAATAGTTTTGATGGAGTGTTCCAAGATTCATTGTTTATGTTCTGGGGTAGGAGAGTCACTATTGGGAGTCAAGGATCAGCAAGGAGGCCAATTAAAAAAACAAGACTAAATGGAATATGTACCTCAGAATGCTGATTAAGATAATTTAATAGTTGTAATTAATTTTATTATAAATACCAAATTTACTGTTTGTCACTTTCCAGCTAAAATTGAAAGGCTACTTTTACCATCAATAATACATGTCTGAAAATTGTACTCATAAATAGGTTATACATACATACTATGTTGTATGATTGTATGTAAGTCACTAGTCTGTATCAACAAGTATATCCTTTGAACTCAAATAAGTTTACAAACTATTACTAGTTTCTTCTTCCTCAATTTCAGAATAAAGATACTATGCATTTTTGGGGGGCATCTGGGTGGCTCAGTGGTTAAGTATCTGCCTTCGGCTCAAGTCATGATCCCAGGGTCCTGGGATCTAGCCTTGCATTGGGCTCCCTGTTCATCAGAAGGCCTGCCTCTGCTTCTCCCACTGCCCCTGCTTGTGTTCCCTCTCTTGCTGTATCTCTCTCTGTCAAGTAAATAAAATCTTAAAAAAAAAAAAAAAAGATACTATGCATTTTTTAAAAATTCTCAGGAAATGTCTGTTGAAACAAATATGCAAAATCTGGGCTGGAAACAGGACTGGAAAAACACCAACTACTCTGATGAAATGTCACTTATAAATGAGACTATACAGTTAAATGCATTCCCAAGTTTTAATCGCTATCATAAACATGGCATAAATCCAATACTGTATGTTAAATAACCTATTTCAAATAAATAATAAATCATAATATTATTTTGTAATGAAATATTCTTAAACATGCTTATTCCAAAGTGAAGAAACATTTTATATAAAGATATTTTAATTCTGATAAAAATTTTCATTAGTGGGTCACTTTAGTTGTAGATCTTAAAAAAAAAAACCACACCAGACTACTTATTTAACTAAATATGGACATTTACAAAATCTTAATAGTATTACCATAAATAAATCACAATTTTCCCAAGTAACAAGTATCATAAATGATAATAAACATTAAAATTCATGAACAATGTTTTGTGAAATAAAGTAATTGATTTCTTAAAATATTTTTATGATAAAAATTAAGTAACTGCGTTTTTCTTTGCAATTTCATATTCTGACTGCATTTATTCCCAATTTCATTAAACTTAGAAATTAAAAAAAAATTCCTATTGGACTTGATCTTGGAAATTGAAAAAGTGATTTAATGCTCATTAAGAAAAAAGGCATAATTTCATGTTTTTTGAAATAGGATACAGATGAGAGTATACATTATCCTGTCAAGTCTAAATCTATAATAATTAGAATATTTGGGTATTTATCCACCATCATCACCAACAAAAATGGGTCAGAAGAAAAAAAGCCTGAAACATACTCTGGAAAATAAATTATGTATATGGTAAGGTGTTATAAACAAATAGGAACATAGACTATTTCTATAAAAATGAAATAGGAAAAGCTATTTGAGAAAGAAAAAAAGTGGATCTCAAGTTCTACCACAGAACACCTTACATTCTAGTTATATTCAAGAGTTAAAGGTCTATGTTTAGAAAGTTGTATTTGACAATACAAGCTAGGAGCTTTACGTTTTCATATTATTTGGCTCTCTAATCTTCCTTATGGGAATCTCTACAAAGAAATATTCATAAATGCAAATATTTATGGGGGAAGGAGTTCATAAACAATGTAACAAAATATACTGAGTTTTAATTTTCAACAACAGATCAATAGTTGACAAATTATGTTAGGTAGAATATTATGCAGCTTATGATATGTGAATAAAAAAGTAATCTGAGAATTACAATTATTTAGAGAAAGGATAAAAAGATAAATCTGACACTGAAGAAAACAGTTAAAACTTTACCAGTATTTGTGTTGGGATTATAGAATTTTGTTTTCCTTTCTATAGTTTTCTGTTGTCCAAATTGTCTATAAATAAGTACACTTACAAACAACTATAATAATTATGCTAAAAGCATTTTAAAATAACGGAGTTGTCATTATTCTTATAAATTAGATCGCAGGTGTCAGCTTATTTTACAAGCCCTCCTTCATTAATAACCACCTGTTTTTATCACTCTTATTACATAACAAATTATTTGAAATTTCACTCTATTTCTTGCTTTAGAGTAAACATATTGGTATAAGAAGATCAAATCTTATCTTTTTAATTATATTTGGAAATAAGGACCTACTGCTAAAATTTCTCATTTGTAAAATGTGAGTACTACATTTCATATTTTTTCATATTTGTTTAAAATCTAACATTTTGTATTTCTATAGGGCTGTCTATGGAAATAAATAGATATGTTCAATACTGAAATTAGTATCAAAATTTTATAATGGATACATTAACAAGAAACATTTTCTCCTTTTAAGATATTACCTTATTTTTAACCTAAATGATTTATTCATCTTTTCATGTAAAATATTCTAATACTGTATTTAGAACATATTATAGTTCATCCAACATAACTACATAATGTAGAATTTAAAAAGTAAAATACATTGTCAATGCCCAAGCAATCAGATTAGAATTTTTAAGTTACATTCATACATGAACCAATCATATTACAATCTGTGAATCTTCTAAAGGATCAGAAAAGATGGCAGGAATGAAAGCAGATGTGAGTATAGAACAAAAGTGAAGATAAACAGTGAGACGATTATTAAAATAGTAGCAAATGATGTGCATTAGAGAATAAATAGGACAGATTTTAAGGATAGGTAGAACAGGACCAGATTATAAGGGGCTGTGAAGTTCAGACAAAGGATTTTGGATTTGATGTAAGAGTTCTGAGATCAATGATGTCATTCAAATTTGTTTCAGAAAAATTAGGCTGTTAACATATATGAAAAAAATAGGAAGAAAAGGCCAAATAACTAAAGAAGGATGAGGAGTGGTAACAAATTACAAAAATGATGGACTAAAATAAAATATGTCTTCCTTAATAGGTACTTTGAATTGTTTTTCTAGTGATGGTAACAGATTTGTATGACTCAGTTTCTTCCCCCCTGGATTCCTAGCATCAACCCTATGGCTAATAAAAACAAAAGCTATAGGCAAAGGAAACAAAAGCAAAAATGAACTTTTGGGACTTCATCAAGATCAAAAGCTTCTGCACAGCAAAGGAGACAGTCAACAAAACAAAGAGGCAACCCACGGAATGGGAAAAGATATTTGCAAATGACAGTACAGACAAAAGGTTGATATCCAGGATCTATAAAGAACTTCTCAAACTCAACACACACAAAACAGATAATCAT
>PISX010027541.1:0-23367 GCA_004024625.1 Mellivora capensis | reverse complement strand
GGTGGCTCAGTCGGTTAGCGGCTGCCTTCGGCTCAGGTCATGATCCCAGCGTCCTGGGATCGAGTCCCACATCGGGCTCCTTGCTCGGCGGGGAGCCTGCTTCTCCCTCTGCCTCTGCCTGCCACTCTGTCTGCCTGTGCTCACTCGCTCTCTCTCCCTCTCTCTCTGACAAATAAATAAAAATTAAAAAAAAAAAATTAAAAAAAAATTAAAAAAATAAACAAAATTACAAGTCAAACAAATAAAAGCCTTGTGTTCTCTTCTATTTTGAAGTCAACCTCAAAAGGAATTGGAAGGTGCTACCTCTGCTATCAGAAACATTTTTAAAGCATCTTTAGAAAACAACCGTGGAGGGCGCCTGGGTGGCTCGGAGGGTTAAGCCTCTGCCTTCCGCTCAGGTCATGATCCTGGGGTCCTGGGATCGAGTCCTGCATCGGGCTCTCTCCTCAGCAGGGAGCCTGCTTCCTCTCTCTCTCTGCCTGCTTCTCTGCCTACTTGTGATTTCTGTCTGTCAAATAAATACAATCTTAAAAAAAAAGAAAAGAAAATGACTGTGGAAATGTACAGGGGCATATCTTCATCTCCCCAGTTCTCTTCAGCTGAGGGTTTAGGGTGTGTTCTCTTGCCTTTCGCCTCACAACCCAAGGAAGTATAGACAACCTCTACAAACCACAGACTATGAACTTATCTGTGGCTACCTTCCTTTCAGCCAGGAACCATTTCAATTGCCAATGAATCACAAAAAAGAAAATCACTCCTCAGTGCTTTCTAATCGCCAGGAGGTGGTCTCATTTTAGTCACCCACTGAACTGTCTCCAATCCACCCAGTTGCTGTAGGAGTCTGCAAATTTGAAGATGAAGGCCAGCCTTTGTGTGATAATCAAGTTAGGTCAATCATCCAAATACATCATCTCTTTTCTTTAATAGCCATATATCTGAGTTTTGACTTTTCATTAAAGACAGAGCCTTATGAGAAGGCTGACAGGGCCTGGGGAAACATTTCAGGGGGAGCAAGGAGCAGAATGCCTCCTCTTGAATCTGAAAGCCCGCCCTGCTGTGTCCCTGGGGTTGTTTCCAGCCAGGGCTTGAGGGAGTAGGAAACTGCAAAGACATGGATTTGACAGCCTTTTTATCAAGAATGCTGCCCTGATGTTTGCTGGCCCTGCATGCAAAATATGATAAAGGGAAATCACCAATGGATCTTCCAAGAAAAGCTGAAAATCAACAAGGCATGATCAACTAGGAGCTCTTTTCTTCCCTATGCAATGTTCAATTTATTCTGCATTTTGAATTTTTATCTTGGTATGACTTGCCACCTACATACCTCAGTAAGCTATTATAAGGATTAAAATAATGTCTTAAAACGCTTTGAAGTGGGGATGAAATGTTTGTTCTTTGACATTGGTACAACCTCGTAGGTAGGTTTTTGTTACACTATGAATTACTTTAAGGAAGGTAAACATATGATTTCTAAATCACTAAATCCTACCACGGCTCCTTCGTATTCAAGCGTTAGGAACATTGCTTGCCAATTCCAGCTGATTCTTTGTGAATTCAAAAGTAATGTGTATGATATCCATGGAATATCATAGCAAGCATTTAGGAGAAGTCTCAAATTAGGGATCTTTACTACCTATCAATGGCCTACAGCTGAGGTTAAAAAGAAAGCAGTACATAAGAAGGACTTGAGAATTCTAAACCTTTTTGATCCACCTTTTCATATGATCTGATAATATCAAAACTTGGCTATAAAGACCTTAGAAATCCCATCATTCTTGACAGTCTCAGTAGACTATTAAAAAGCAGTTAAAAATAAAGTTAGCTGGGGACGCCTGGGTGGCTCAGTGGGTTGGACGACTGCCTTCGGCTCAGGTCATGGTCCCGGAGACCCGGAATCGAGTCCCGCATCAGGCTCCCAGCTCCACAGGGAGTCTGCTTCTCCCTCTGACCTTCTCCTCGCTCATGCTCTCTCACTGCCTCTCTCTCAAATAAATAAATAAAATTAAAAAAATAAATAAATAAAAAATAAAGTTAGCTGACTCATTTGATGATGTTACTGGCACCTTCAGCTTCAACAGATAATGTTACCACAGAAGGCAGCCCAACTGAACAATAGAGAAAATGTCTCTAAAATAATTTCAACAGAGAACTGATACAATGTATTCTTTGGTTTTCTGTAGTTCTTTAGGGTAAAATTCTTTTTTTTTTTTTTTTAAGATTTTATTTACTTATTTGACAGAGATCACAAGGAGGCAGAGAGGCAGGCAGAGAAAAAGGGAAGCAGGCTCCCTGCTGAGCAGAGAGCCCGATGCGGGGCTCGATCCCAGGACCCTGAGATCATGACCTGAGCCAAAGGCAGAGGCTCTAACCCACTGAGCCACCCAGGCGCCCCCTGAAGGCAGATGCTTAACCCACTAAGCCACCCAGGCACCCTAGGGTAAAATTCTTAAAAATGAAACCCACTCAGACATTCCAACATATTTTATAACAGCTAGATGTGCTTCTAAGAAACATAGAAACTGAAGACAAGTGACTTTCTCATGAAGAGAAAACAAACAAACAAAAAAAATCCTACAAAATACCTCTCTCAGAAAAAGAAAAGGAATCATACAGAACAAGAGTGACAACAAATATTCTGCTTAAATAGAAATAGAATATAGCGGCTTCTAAGTCCTGGATTTTTTTTTTTTAAGACTATATAGTTTATTGAGGAAGGAGTCAGTAGCTTAACTCTAATATTCACTTTTAAAATTAAAAAGGACTCATGTCTGGTCACGTAGACAAATTATTTCTAACAATAAACACCACCTGTATTATGAGATTTTGCAGTTATTCCTAGATAAGTTATTCTTGGCAGCTGTGCTGTAAAATCATGTGTCAGTGTGTGTGTGTGTATACTAGTGTGTGTGCGCACACACGTTCCTATGTGTACACACCAGGTTTCTATTAAAAGATCACAAATCGCCACCTTATTTTTACAGTCCAATGAAAACATACAGCAAGTTTAGTCGCTAATAAAAGTTGATGAGAACCATGGAAACCTCTTAACTTAGAAATCAGGTGGACCTGAAAGACAAAAAGAAAAGTTTTTTTTGAGAAAATTGAGCAGTCAAGGTAAGAATGTTACCCCAAAACATTTAAAGATCTGGATGTTTTTTATTAGCAAGGGCCTTTGCTAATAAATTCTTAAACTGGTCATAATGGAAAAATTATTTTTAAATGGGTCATGATGGAGAAATTATTAAAATAGTAATTTTAATACCCCAGGTAGGGGTGCCTGGCTGGCTCAGTGGTTAAAGTGTGCAATTCTTAACCTCAGGGTTGCGAGTTTGAGCCCCATGTTAAGTATAGAGACTTTATTTTATTAAAAATAAAATCTTTTAAAAAATAGTAATAATGGGTAAAGCACTCTCCCTTATCTCTCAGTAAGTCCCGGGCCTTTCTTGAGTAGGACAGGTGTGTGTGCGTTGGGGCAGGTGGTGACAAGGACAGGACGTCAGTTTTCCTGAAGTAGCTCTCCTCAGTCATCACTAATTTCCCTCTGTTATCCCTGACCACTTTGCTTCTGGTAGCCAGCTGAGAGAGAGAGGAGAGAGAAGCTAGGGAAAAACTCTAAATCATGATATCCTACTTAGTCCACAATCTGGAGTCTACTTTGGTGCCTGAACATTCTCCTGGTCATGGGACGGTACTCCTGCTAGCATTCACCAACCATCAGCTCCCAAGCTCTCAACTTCTCCCTTTAAATGGCACCTGTCGCATTCTTTGATCGACGTTAACACATCTGGATTTCTTTTCTTTTCTTTTTTTTTTTTTTTTTTGCTTGAGGAATCTATTGTGGACTGAATTGAGCCCCCCTCTCCCATGTATTGAAGCCCCCAGAACCTCAGAATGTGACTACATTTGGAGACAATGTCTTTAAAGAGGCAATTAAGTTAAATCCAGTCATTAGGGTGGGCCCAGATCCAACCCGATTAGTTTTCTTCTAAGAATTGAAGATTTGGACACAGAAGAGACCCCAGAGGCATATGATATGAGGACACTGAGAGAACCAGGTCTTCTGCCAGCAAAGGAAAGAGGACTTAAAAACACAAACACAAACAAACATGCAAACAATCCTGCTGGCACCTCGATCATCTTAGACTTCCAGCCTCCAGATCTATGAGAAAATTAATGCTGTTTAAGCCTTCCCCCTGCCCCCTCCCCAGGACTTATTCACCCCCACACCCCTCACGCCCCCCACCGCCATCTGTGGTATTTTGCTATGGAAGCCCAAGCAAACAAATACACTGACTAAATGATCAGCTATGTTTTTCCAAAGCATAAGTTAGATTTTTAATATTCCATTGAGGAACTAAAGGCCCTAACCCAGAAAGACAGTTAAGCAAATAAAACACTAATTTGAGAGCCAGAGTCTCATCCGAACCCATCTGCTAATGCTGGGGTTATTATCAAGTGGCACAGGACTGTGCATTAGAGGGAAACCGAGCCCCAGGCGTTGTTCTAAGCACTGGACCATACAAACTCATTTCATCTTCACTGCCTTGCGGGGAGGTCTGTCTTACAGGTGAGTCCAGAAGGTAGGGTCACTTACACAAGGCCACCTGCTAGCAAGTGTGAGAGCTGGGATACTAACTGAGGGGGTCCAGAGACTTTGCCCTTGACCACTAAGCCATGCGGCATCCTTAATTAGTAGGTCTACTACTTGGGACGCCTGGGTGGCTCAGTCAGTTGAGTGTCTGCCTTTGGCTCAGGTCATGATCCTAGGGCCCTAGGATCAGGTCCCACATGGGGTTCCCTGCTCAGCAGGGAGCCTGCTTCTCCCTCTCCCTTTGCCGCTCCTCCTGCTTGTGCTCACATGTGCTCTCTCTCTCTCAGACAAATAAATAAAATATTAAAAAAAAAAAAGTAAATCTACTATTTATTACCCTTCCTCACCAACTCAATTCTAGAGGGGAAGTTAAAAGACCTGAATTCACGGGGCGCCTGGGTGGCTCAGTGGGTTAAAGCCTCTGCCTTCAGCTCAGGCATGATCCCAGGGTCCTGGGATCGAGCCCCGCATCGGGCTCTCTGCTTAGCAGGGAGCCTGCTTCCCCCTCTCCCTCTGCCTGCTTCTCTGCCTACTTGTGATCTCTGTCTGTCAAATAAATAAATAGAATCTTTAAAAGAAAAAAAAAAAAAAGCATCTGCCTTCAGTTCAGGTCCTGATCCCAGGGTCCTGGGAGAGCTGCTTGCTTCTCCCTCTCCCTTTGCCTGCCGCTCTGCCTACTTGTGATCTCTCTCTTTGTCAAATAAATAAATTTTTTAAAATCTTAAAAAAAAAAAAAAAAAAGACCTGAATTCAAATTCACACTCTACCCCTTAGCCCTCTAGATAGCTTCCTTATCTGAATGATAATGGTACCCCTTATGGGACTGATAATGCCTACCCACTGTGGGGGCCAACTGAGACAATCATATAAAGGTGCTTTGCAGGCGGGATTAGCCCCAGGCATTGTAGACATGATTAAAGGGGCTGAGATTCCTTCTGGAAATTTTTTTTTATAGTCCTTTTTTTTTTAAGGATTTTATTTGTTTATTTTATACACAGAGAGAGATCACAAGTAGGCAGAGAGACAGGCAGAGAGAGAGGAGGAAGCAGGCTCCCCGCTGAGCAGAGAGCCCGATGCGGGGGCTCCATCCCAGGACCCTGAGATCATGACCGGAGCCGAAGGCAGAGGCTTAACTCCCTGAGCCACCCAGGTGCCCCACTTCTGGAAATATTTAGAGGGGTTCTCAGAAGAGTGGGAATCTACCATGGCCTTAGCTCTAGCAGGGCCTTATATCCCCTACTGGTCGGTCCTTTTTTTTTTTTTTTTTTAAGTTTATTTAATTTTTAGTAATCTCTACAACCAACGTGGGGCTCGAACTCAGGACCCCAAGAACAAGAGTCACATGCTCTTCCAACTGGGCCAGCCAGGTGCCCCCAGTTGGTCTTGTATCTACAGTTGGTGAGGGCTCAGTCAATGCCATACACACAGGTCCAACCTTGCCTTCTGTAAACCATTCTGTGGACAAGTAAGCATGGGAGGAAAGAGAGTTCCCCACTCACTTCCCCTAGCCTCTGGAGCCTTCTCTCCTGCCTTCCCTGAGTCTTCCCAGAGCCCGTAGAAACACATGTTTAGGATAAACAGAGTCTTTAAATGAAAAAAATGTGAGCGGGGCTCTGAAAGAAAGGGAAGGCTGGGCCCCTGGCTGGCTCAGTCAATAGAGCACGGGATTCTTGGTCTCAGGGTTGTGAGCTCGGACCCCACCTTGGTTGTAGAATTTATTTAAAAATAAAATATTGGGGTGCCCCGGGTGACAGTCAGTTGAGCGTCTGCCTTTGGCTCAGGTCATGATCCTGGGACCCTGGGATGGAGCCCAGGGTTGATCTCCCTGCTCAGCAGGGAATCTGCTTCTCCCTCTCCCCCTGCCCGCTGCTCCCCTTGCTTCTGTTCTTTCTCTTTCATTCTCTAAAAAATAAATAAAATGTTAAAAACAAACAAATAAATTCTTTAAAAAATATAAAAGAAAGAAAGGGATAGCCAGCCTATTGAATAAGGCAAACACAAGACCAGCTCTGACCACAGCCCCCTGCAGCCCATGGGGCTACCCGAAGCTCCTCCCTCCTACCGCCAGCCGCCCACAGTGCATTCACACTCATTGCCCGCTATGGTCCCTGTGGCTGTGAGGCATGGGAAGGCCACCAGTCTTCCCTGGGACAGGCCTCAGATGTCCGTGTTAGACCCGGTCCACCCCAATTGTAAACCCTGGCCCTCCAGGTTAACGCCTGTTGCTTCCTCCCAGCCCCCCACCCCCACCCCGGACCCCCACCAGCTTGGGCCTTCTGGAACCACAATTCCTAAATTGTCAGCCACCCCCATCTCTGACACTCAGCCTCGGCAGTGTTGTCCATGCCTTGCCATGCACCTGTTGGGGTGCAATAATTAATTAAATGACAACATTTAATTAATTCCCTTCCTACTCTTGATCTTAGCACAACCCTCATGATGGGAAGAGAAAGACTCTTGCAAGAACCAGTTTTGAAATCGACACTCCCCACCGAAGCTTGCATTCCCCTCAGCTCCATTCCTGCTGCTGCTCCCATGTAAGGATCCAAACCCAGCTCATCCCATTTCACCTCAACCCAGCTAATTTACCTTGTGGAGAGAGCTCTGTACATCTTGGCAGGGACAGAGCATCAAGCTTACCCCACAAGAGACTAGCTGGGCTGGGGCCCCCGCATTGAAGATAAATCTTAACATATTCAGAGCCATAGAAATTTTTTTTCCTGTGCTGTTGGCTTCTTTCTATACTACAAAAATTTGCAAAACAAAGGACAAAAATGCCACAGTGTGGGTTAAATGCCGTGCACATTCTCTAGCTGTGTGGCACAGCCAAAGGGAAGTGCATGGGCTTACTTTTCCCTCTGTTCTCATGGAAATAAACACTCCAAGAAACTGAGTGCTTCACTCACTGTTTAAAGATCTAATGTTCATTTACCTCCCACTGTTGGTTGTCCCAGCCAGTAGTCAATGCCCCCAGCAGCCCAGCCTTCCCAGGTGAATATGACACCCCACCCAAGAAGGCCATCGGGCCATTCTTCACCATGGACTCTTGCCACACATCAACTGGACAGCTTAATGTTCCAAGCCTAAGCTATCATCTATCTGAAAGCTATTACAATCTAGTATTTTCCGAAGTGGCTTATTCTAGACCACCAAAATGTGCAACAGGCCATGTGCAATTCAGTTTTGCCATTTGTTTCCGTTTGGGGGATCCTCATACATAATTGTCTATGTTCGTTGTGAGGAGTCCGGGAATGAGCATGAACTTTTATGTTCATGAGCCCCTCTCTAATACTGAACATACTAAAGTGGGCTGTCATGCTGCTTTTTACACAGAAGATGATTCTCCACAAATTTAGTTATGGTTATTTGTTAGTTTTCATCTTCTCCTTGAACCACGTTTCTCTCCCTTGCCAGTGTCCTCCATCATCTTCTGATGAATGAGAAGAGGCAAAGAAGTTGCCAAAAAGTCCTTTTTCACTTTGATGAAAGTACTTTTAATAACGTTTAAAAGCAGTGTTTTAGTGCCCCCTACTGGTGTATAAAAAAGTTTCTGCAAAAAAAGTTTCCCTTTTTAAAGAAAAGATAATAAACTCATGGAAAAGTAAAAAAAAAAAAGAAAAGAAAAAAGAAAAGTTTTTTATAAGCCTTTTAGAAATTGTTTGATTTTAAAAATATCTTAAGAGTAACATAAATACTCCACCATTTTCACTATTGTACATTATGTAGGTGCACTAACATGAAATGTCTTGAATTCTCTATCAGCTCTTTTCTTCCATCTAATATTTAGTTTTGGCTGGGAGGAAAAGTTTATCAGTTGTACTTTTGGTTTTTTTTAATTTATTTTATTTATTTATTTTTAAAAATATTTTATCTATTTATTTTAACAGAGAGAGACACAGCAGGAGAGGGAACACAAGCAGTGGGAGAGGGAGAAGCAGGCTTCCCATCCAGCAGAGAGCCCAACACAAGGGCTCCAATCCCAGGGTCCTGGGATCAGGGCCCCAGCAGAAGCAGACGCCCAGCAACTCAGCCACCCGGGCGCCCTTCAGGTGCACTTCTGGAAACCGTGTCATTTTTACTTAATGAGTAAATACACTTACTAAGAGAGAATTTTCCTTAGATCTTCACATCCTCTCTGAAGCATCTTTTTTGTTAATCTAAAAATAGCAATATTTCACTTGAGGGAAGTAGGCTTTGGGAATGAATCAATCTTTTTTTTTTTTTTAAGATTTTATTTATTTGACAGATCAGAAGTAGGCAGAGAGGCAGGCAGAGAGAGAGAGGAGGAAGCAGGCTCCCTGCTGAGCAGAGAGCCCGATGTGGGGCTCGATCCCAGGACCCCGGGATCATGACCTGAGCCGAAGGCAGAAGCTTAACCCACTGAGCCACCCAGGCGCCCCATGGGAATGAATCAATCTTTAAAGGAAATTTATGCCTTAGATTTCCATGAACAATGATAATTCTGAAAGTAGATCGATGATAGCCATTAGGATAAAACCCCAAGCCCCTAAAAGAATACTAGAAGAACACGTCGTGCCACATGAGAGACTGGATAAAAGGGCCACTGATGTGGAGAGGAACTGAGGCAAATGGGTAGGTTGTGGGGTGGGGAGTGAGTTGGAACTAGAATGACTTTTAATTAAATGCGGAGAAAGATTTTTATCCTTAATAAAACAAGCCCTGCTTTGAATAGTAAAATAATTTCGCAACATTGATTTGCACACAGAAACTACTTTTTCTCCTTGCATTTGGGTGGAATGCCAGCCAACTAGGGCAAGAAGGACCCCATACAGCCCAGAGCTCTCTGTGCACTCTTAGCCAGAAGGAAGAAGAGAAAATACAAGGGAGCGTCCAAGCAGCAGGCCACAGCCAAATGACGCCCAATATGCAGTGATGGGTCCCAGGGGCCCATGGGGAGTGAGGGGGTGGGTGGGGGGAGATGCACTAGAACAGGGGTTTCCAATTCAGCCATTGATGGGCAGGCCTGTTTTGGCAAAACCAGAGGGAAACTAGGCATAGATTCATGTCAAAAATATGCTAAGTGAAACCATTTCACTGGTAACCTTGTGCCAAATTTGAATGATTAGCCCTGACTCGAAAAATGCTCTCAAAGTATTATATTCACACAATGAGCAAAGCTTCCCAGGAAATTTAAATTGACTGAACCATTCTTCTGCTACTTCCTCAGGGATTTTTTAAGCTGTTTGCAAATCTTTTAGACCTGATCTTCTCAGGTTTTTTTTTTTTATCCTTATCCTAATTTTAATTTTAAAATTCATTGGAGGAGATCATTTGAGGTACATTTGTCATATTACTTTTATTTCTGTCACTTATTTCCACCTCTTGCTTTTAAAATCTGTTAAGCAAGAAGTGAACATTTCATCAAGGCATATATATACTTAAATGTCCAAAACTATGGCATGTCTCTGTGTTCTGCCAAAATCTTAATTCTAGATATTTTGGCTTCAATGTTAATAACTACCATTATTAGTCATAGTGAAAGGGGGGAAAGCGCCTTAACTGACAGTTCTCCTAAAACCTAACCTACCCATTATAATTTCATAGGAACTAGACAACTTGGAAATCTGCACTCGTCTCCAGGGTTTATTTCTCATAAGGTCAGAAGCGCATTATAAATTTGACGCAACTGTACATCTCAGCTCATGTTCCAGGGGAAGGGAAGGGACAGGACGAAAGCTGGGTTTTTGTTTGTTTTAATAAGCAAGCCTATTAACACATAGATCATTCTCATGAAGGAGCTCACATTCATCTGCAATCCATAGTTTGACTAAAATACCTAGCTCGGAGAAAGAGTAAAAATAGACTGTCACCCACAAACATATTATGGCTTATGCAGTCTCAAATGTGCTTTAAAAGTACAACTCCTGCGGGGCCCAGGTGTCTCAGTGGTTCAGCGTCTGCCTTTAGCTCAGGTCAGATCCCAGGGTGCAGGGATATAGTCTGGCATCCGGCTCCCTGCCTCAGCAGGAAGCCTGCTTCTCCCTCTGCCTCTGCCTGCTGCTCCCCCTGCTTGTGCTCTCTGCGTGTGTCAAGTAAGTAAGTAAGTAAATAAATAAATAAGCACAACTCCTACGGGTAAGGATAGTTGGAAACCCTTATATAAAAAACCGTTGTCCTGATTTTCTTTTGCTTTTCCTTTTCTTTCTTCTTCTTTAATGTGAGTATAGCTGACACAAAATGTTACGTTAGTTTTAGCATACAACATAATGATTTGACGAATTTACACATAAGCTCTGCTCACCACCAGTGAAGCTACCTTCTGCCCTGATTTTCTTTTCTTTCTTTCTTTCTTTTTTTTTTTTTAAGATTTTATTTATTTATTTGACACAGAGAGTGAGAGAACACAAGCAGGAGAAGCAGTAGATGCAGAGGGAGAAGCAGGCTCCCAGCCCAGCGGGGAGCCCGATGCAGGGCTTGACCTGAGCCCAAGGCAGCCGCTTAACCATCTAAGCCACCCAGGCACCCCTGCTCTGATTTTCTTTATGCTGAATTCCGCCATGAACTCAGAGAAAACCTAGGATTACATAGAAGCTCAACAAGAAATTCACTGAAGCCTACTTACACAATGTTTAAGGCTACAAGAGAGAAGTATGCATAAGCATTTAGTTCATGTTTAGTACATGCCTTTATTCATATTCTACAACATATCACAACAATCCTGTGGGCTGGGGAAAAGTTTTACAATCCCTGTCAAGTGAGGAAATGAAGGCACAAGGTAGTAAACAATTTATGCACAAAGACACAGTTCATCAGGGAACCAGGGATTCAGGGTCCTGGGGGTTCGCAAGCCCAGCAACAACAGGGAGCCCACCTCTCCCTCTCCCTCTGCCCCTGCTCATGAGCTCTCTCTCTCCCACTTATTCTCTTGCAAATAAATAAATAAAATCTTAAAAGAAAAAACTTATCAACACTGCTTTTAAAAAACCAATCACTCTGGAGAAACTGTGTGATCTATTTTGGGCTCTTTTAGTTATGCAGATAGAAGCAAATTCATCCTCATTGTTCTCAGGGACCACAGGATTGTGATGCTTCAGGAAGGGATGAAAAGTGTTCTGTTATTATCTTCTTATAGGACCGTGCTCCAGTAAATTATGTTTCTATTAGGGGAGCCCTTCCTACCCAAATCTGGATTCACCCCACTCTATGCTTACAGATTATAGGATGATTTTACAGACTTGAGTGTGCTGAGCTGGTGTTTGCAAAGGTGATGAGGACTGAGAGGGAGAGAGAAAGAGATCAGGGGTCAGATCCTTCCTCCTCCTGGATGCAAGACTGGGAAAGGAGGCTGAGCAGCCCAGTACCTGGGGTTGAGCCGTCAGTGTCCCCCAAGTGAGGAAATCAAGAAGAAGGACCTGAGGGACACCTGGCTGGCTCACTCTGTAGAGCACGTGACTCTCAATCTTGGGGTCATGAGTTCAAGCCCCATGTTGGGCTTCGAGTTTACTTAAGAAAAATAAATAAAAATTTAAATTAAAAAAAAAAGAGAGAGAGAGATGCTATCACCGTACCTCGGCAGGGGCAATATTAGCATTTAGGGCAGTTCTTCAACATACTGGACTCTTGTGTGTATGACAAGGTGTTGACTTAGCAGTGGTGACCCTAGCAACACCACTGTCCTCTGCGATTCATGGAGACAACCACAAAGCAAAGGCCATCCTCCTGTCACTCACATTTCCAAATACCCTCTGAGTGGGGTGATAACATTCCATAATGAGTTTAGAGAGACTTTCAAGTAAATATCCTGATATTTCCATATGTTGCCTGTAGTAAAACAGAATTAATGAAGTGATTTCCCCCCAAACAGAGGACACAACATCAGAACCAGAAATCGTGATTCAGACTACTTTGCAATTAAACCACCACTACCACAAAAAAAAAAAAAAAAAAGTTCATGTCCCCAGAACTCATACATGGATTTGGAGGAGTGTCAAGTGTTCAAGCTACACAGTGCCTAGCACAAAAAATGGGCACTCAATAAATTACACGTGGTTCTTGGGTTAAAATATACTGACTTCTGATTTGCATTGACTTCTAGCTAATTGTTTAATGCCTGTCTTTCACCCCAGACCCAAGCTGTTGTAGCTAGCGATCATAACTGAGTCATCTTTACCTCCCACAGTAGATCTGCAAATAACAGGAAGTATCTTGAACATCGTAAAGGTCAATATCGATGGAAGTGATGAAAGATATCAGTACTTGGATTAACTGGTAGCACCGTTGGCTCATGCACTGGTCCCTGGCTCCTGGCTGCATTTCAGAATCACCTTGGGGAGGGAGGGTTGTTAAAACTTCAGATTCCCAAGACTCGAATCAGACCCTCTGAAATCAGAATCTCTGGAGCTGAATCAGCAGCATTTGGATTTTTTTTTTTCTTTTCAGCAGCATTTGTATTTTTGTCCAACTCCCCAGGTGGCTCCTCTATGCCTACCTGGGACACATCCAAAGACTTGGGTTTATGGAACCAACTTTCACAGGAGTGTCTCTCATACTTCCCAGATGGCAGAATTTATTAAAGAAATTTCCAGGTTCCTACCGCAGAGGCTCTCATCAGAAAATCCGGGTTGGGTCCCAGGAGGCTGGGTTTTTTAACAAGCATCTCAGGTGATCCTCATAACCACTCAGGATCACTAGCTTAAAGGATTACGGCTGAATCTAGTTCCCATGGTGAAGGCTGGCGCCCACTCGAGTTTTTGTGATTAGTTAGTATAGAGCATGTGATATCGAGAACTAACCAATACTTTCTTCCTCAGAAAGCTATCAGAGGATGTACTTCAGCAAAAGATGAGGTCAGCTAAGAAAGAGGAAGACGTAAGCAATATAAGAAGAACTATAAGCAACACTGGAGAGAAGTCCCCTTAGGAAGAGGTGAGGAGAGGTCCTGGGGTGACAGGTAATCACCATGTGTAGTGGACAGCCAGCTCAGAGCAGGTGAAGAGCCCCCAGGCAAGACGTCTTCAGGAAGGTGAACCGGATAACACAAGAAGCGTCTCAGTATCTTCAGAGGAGAGATCTAGACCTTCAGAGAGTTTCCATTTAATCTCTCTGTTATTAGTGCAGAGCCTGGTATCTCCCAGCCCCGTCCTTCTGTTTTACCCTCTCTGGAACACATCTCCAGTGTTTTATGAGTAGGGTAGGTGAGACAGGCATCTAGATGATTGGGTGTGTGTTTTCTAAGTAAATTCCACCCCCAGTTCGGGGCTCAAACTCAGGACTCCAAGATCAAGAGTCACATGCTTCACCAACTGAGCCGGCCAGGTGCCCCATCTGACTTCTTCTTAACCTATTTTTCCACCAATGTGTTTTATTTTACTGATTTCCTTCTACCCTCACCTCTAGAGGAATCTGGTACAATCGATGGCCAACTGGGGGGAAGGGGTAGATTCTGTAGCATACAACAGGTTGGTCCCATTTCCTTGGTCAGCTCACCCTTTATCACTCACCCATTGGCCACCCAGCCTTCAAAATGGTTTCATCTTTTCTTTTATTCAGTCCAACTTTATGTACTTGGGCCTCTTTTATTTATTATTTTTTTTAAAGGAAAGATCCCTTTACAGCCATTTTGATGAGGGTTCAGCAAGGAAGATAGATGGCATGTGTTCAGTTTGTTATCTTTAATCAGTCAATTAATTTATTTATTAAAGGTTTTATTTATTTATTTGACAGACAGAGACACAGCAAGAGAGGGAACACAAGCAGGGGGAGTGGGAGAGGGAGAAGCAGGCTTCCTGCTGAGCAGGGAGCCGGATCCCAGACCCCGGGATCATGACCTGAGCAGAAGGCAGATGCTTAACCGACTGAGCCACCCAGGCGCCCCAGCTTGTTATCTTTAGGCAGAAACTCTTATAGATTGAAATTTTCATGTACTTCAAAAGTTTTTATTATGGAAAAGTTTCAAATATATATAAGATGCCTGTAATGTTAATGAACCATCACCAGTTTCAACAACTACCAATCCAAAGTCAATCCTGTTTCAGTTCACATCCCTATTTGGCCCTCCTCCTGGATTAGTTTGAAGCAAATCCCAGGCATTGTATCATTTCATTTGTAAATCAATAATGGATTTGAAATGCTTGTGTAACTACCTCAAGGAATGAATTTCTGATTAGGGCACTTCAAATGCTAACTAATCCCCCCCTAGAGTGTGGGTTCCTAATTAGGGTATTTCAAATGTGCACAGCGTCTAGGGTGTAGCTTAATTTATACACACATACATCACACTGTTAATATTAAAGTATTTGAAAGTAAATCATCCTACAGACAATTGGACACTGTGAAACTCAGAGGTCTAGGAGCATTAAAGTGCTTTGTTGCCCAACCAGCAGAAACTTAAGAGACAGAGCACTCAAAGCTGATACATTTTGTATGCAAAAATCCCAAGGTGCATTTTGCTCTTGAGAGAATAAGAGAGGAGAAATCTAAGGAAAAAGAGCTAATTTGTGGAGAAAAATGGAGAACTTGAGATAATGTTGGGTGTTACAAGAAATACAGACAATTGATACTCCATGATTAGGGCTCAGAGAGAGGTCAGACTGGCTATTTATATTTAATAATCAGTCTTATTGAAGCAAGAATCAAAAGCATGTGAACAAGGGGTTTGTCCAATTGAAGAGACTGGAAAGAGACCAGAATGCCCCCAGTTGGGGGGTGGGGAGAGTAAAAGCGGTACCTGTTTGTGGCTCAGTCGATTAAGCACTGGGCTCTTGGTTTCAGCTCAGGTTATGATCGCAAGGTGCTGGATCAAGCCCCACGTTGGCCCCATGCTCAGCGGGGAGTCTGCCTAAGGTTCTTTCCCCATCCCCCTCCCTTCCCGCTGCTCAAGCTTGCACACACACGTGCACGCTCTCTGTCTCTCAAATAAACAAACAAATAAATAAATAAAATCTTAAAAAGAAGTGGTACCTGTTTGACAGAAAGGGAGTTGGGTGTGACACTTGAGATTTCCATTACAATATATTATCATGGAGAGTGTGGTCTAAATTTTGTATATGCTATGCTCTCAGAGTAGGGTTCTTTTTTTTTTTTTTTTAAGATCTTATTTATTTATTCATGAAAGACAAAGAGAAAGACAGAGGCAGAGGGATAAGCACTTTCCTTGCTGAGCAGAGAGCCCGATGTGGGACTGGATCCCAGAACCCCGGGATCGTGACCTGAGCTGAATGGCAGACGCTTAACCTAATAAGCCACCCAGGTGCCCTTAAATAATGTTTTTAAATGCATAAAATAAAATATATGGGAGTATAAGAGAGCTAATTATGTTGAAATACAGTTATCAAAATATTTTTGAAATGTGATATAATAATAAGAGTTATTACTTTATTGACACATTAAATAACAAGATCTAGTGGCGGGCCTAATAATTACTGTAATTTTCAAATAGTAATGAGCATAAATTATATTTTGAGATATCTGCAACAGTGTTCTAATGTACTACGAAAATAGTTATGACTTCTATGGGTGACAAAGTCATAGCATGGCTAATATGAGTGTGTTGTGATGTGCACATTTATAATGGAAGGAAATGCTAATTTTCCATTAGAGGTGAGTGGAAATAGGATATATTTTCCTATCTAAGTTCACAGACAGTCCCCCACCCTGAACTCTAGCCCAGACACACCTCTTCTCTCAACAAGACCCTGGACCTATCCCAGCGACACGACACGTGGGTGGCTCAGTCTGTTAAACGTCTAGCTCTTGATCTCAGCTCGGGCCTTGATCTCATGGTCATGAGTTCAAGCCCTACATTAGGCTCCATTAAAAAAATATATATTAAAAACCACAAACCCACTATTCCAATGGTAGACAGTTGAATACAGTTGACCCTTGAACAACCTGGGGATTAGGGGTGCCAGCCCAGTGCAGGTGAAAATCCACATGGAACTTTTGACTTCCCAAAAATTTACTAATAGCCTAATGCTGACCAGAAGCCTTACCAAGAACATAAACAGTGCATTAACATGTATTTTGTATGTTATATATATAGTATATGTTCTTACAATAAAGTAAACTAGAAAAAGGAAAATGTGATTAAGAAAATCATAAGAAGGGAGCGCCTGGATGGCTCAGTCAGTTAAGTGTCTGCCTTTGGCTCAGGTCATGATCCCAGGGTCATGGGATCAAGTGCTGCCTCGGACTCCTTGCTCAGCGGGGAGCCTATTTATCTCCCTCCCTCTGCAGCTCCCCCTGCTTGCGCTGTCTTGCTCTCTGTCAAATAAATAAATAAAAGCTAAAAAAAGGAAAAAAAAAAAGAAGAAGAAGAGCTAACAGAAGTGGATACTTCATTTAAAAAGTACAGAAGGGAGGGCACCTGGGTGGCTCAGTGGGTTAAAGCCTCTGCCTTCGGCTCAGGTCATGATCCCAGGGTCCTGGGATCGAGCCCCACATCCAGCTCTCTGATCGACAGGGAACCTGCTTCCCCTCTCTCTCTCTCTGCCTGCCTCTCTGCCTACTTGTGATCTGTCAGATAAATAAATAAAATCTTAAAAAAAAAGTACAGAAGGTGGCAACAAATAGTGTGCTTCTTCCCTCCCCAAGGTCTGAACCATTCATGAGGTAAACAATAAAAAGTCTGGCATATGGAGAGGTGCCTGGGTGGCTCAGTCAGTTAAGATCTGACTCTTGTTTTCTGCTCAGGGTCATGGGATGGAGCCCCTCCATGCTCAGTGGGGAGTCTGCTTGAAAGTCTCTCTCTCTCCCTCTCCCTTTGCCCCTCCCCTTGCTCCCTCTCTCAAAAAAAAAAAAAAAATCAAAAAAGAAAAGTATGGCACGTGGAGACCAGGCTATTATGTTTATTATGAACAAAGCTGATTTTGGATAACGCAGCCTATCTCTACCTGTGAGCAGAGAGCCCTCCAAATTCTGCACCCTAGATTTTGGCAGATCTACCCAGCAACTCACAGACAGTGCTGGCCTGAGACAGCTCTCTGCCTGCAGGAAGTAAATATTTCAGCAGGCATGCAGTCTGATTAAATGCTTGTCCTTTACGCCCTCAAGCCATTTCCTGGCCTTGGCATCCATCACACCGTACAGCCACGGAATCTTTTTCTCTCTTTTGTGAGCATGGGTCATTCGTCCATTCCTCTCCTCCAACAAATAGCATTTTCAAATGCCTCTCTGGGGCCTGGTGATATGCTAGGTCTCGAGCACAGGATCTCCCAAGACGACAGAAGCTGACACAACCTCTCCCCTCGAGGAGATCAGGGCGGGGAATATCGTAACGGAAGTAAACAGAGTGTGGTGTTAGACAATAAGCGTGGAGAAATGACTTAACGAAGCAGGGAGAGAAGGCTTTCTTGGGAAGTGAATTTTAAGATGACACGTCAAGGCCAGGGAGGGCCTGGCCAGGGTGTTTATACTCTGGAGGCTGGGGGAGGCTCTGCACACAGCAGAGCTCAGAAAACGCTCAACAGCAGAGGAGTGATAACTGTCAAACACTTCGCATGCTAGGAAAGGAGCACATGAGGCTAAGCCATTATCATTGGTTGATACCGGCAGATCTACTTTTATTTCACGTCCTTGGGGTACCTGAAGAGACGCTGAGGCAGACCGCAGGAAAAGATGTTCACGTAAAGGGCATTTGCCCATCTGGACCAGACGCAGGCCCCTTCTCACCAGGCATGAGCCTGGAGCTATCAGGTACAAGCTTGAGCTCCCAGCCCCACAGAGAAGCCCTTTTTAAGAGATTTTATTTATCGATTTGTGAGAGAGAACAAGAACAAGCAAGGGGAGTGGCAGGCAGAGGGAGAAGCAGGCTCCCCACTAAGCAGGGACCCTGATGCAGGACTCGATCCCAGGGCCCTGGGATCATAACCAGAGCTGAAGGCAGATGCTTAATGACTGAGCCACCCAGGGCTCCCCCCTTTTTAAAATCAACATATAATGTATTATTTGCTTCAGGGATACAGGTCTGTGAAACACTGGTCTTACACAATTCACAGCACTCACCATAGCACACACCCTCCCCAGTGTCCATCACCCAGAACACAATCCCTCCCACCCTCGTCCACTCCAACAACCCTCAGTTTGTTTCCTGACATTTAGAGTCTCTTATGGTTTGTCTCCCTCTCTGGTTTCTTCTTGTTTCATTTTTGCCTCTCTTCCCCTATGATCCTCTGCCTTGTTTCTCAAATTCCACATATGAATGAGATCATATGATAATTGTCTTTCTCTGGTTGACTTATTTCATTTAGCATAATACCCTCTAGTTCCATCTACATCATTGTAAATGGTAAGATTTCCATTTTTGATGGCTGCATAATATTTGTGTGTGTGTGTGTGTGTGTATCACATCTTCTTTATCCACTCGTCTGTCGATGGACACCTGAACTCTTTCCATAGTTTGGCTATTGTGGACATTGTTGCTATAAACATTGGGGTGCACGTGCCCCTTTGGACGGCTACATTTGTATCTTTGGGTAAATACTCAGTCGTGTAATTGCTGGGTCGTAGGGTAGCTCTATGTTCAACATCTTGAGGAGCCTTCATGCTGTTTTCCAAAGTGGCTGCACCAGCTTGCACTCCTACCAACAGTGGAGGAGGGTTCCCCTTTCCAGAGGAGCCCTTCTATCCCAACACCTGCCTGGCCCCATGCCCAACCGCGAAAGCAAGAATCTGCTACAGAGGGATGATGACGGTGATGAGACTGTTTATGGATCTCGGAGGAGGACATCATAAATAAAATCAAGCATTCTGTCTCAGTGATGGAAAGTAAAGGTAACTGTATGTGAAACCGCAAAAAGAGCATGTTGCCATTCCCAAATTAACGTTGGATAGTGAAAAAAAAAATGACTCCTGGAGTGTCCTTTCTGACATCAGGGGCCTGGGGAGGAGTACAGAGAAAGAAAAAGGACATTATTTTTGAAGTACACAGAATGTGCCAGTCACTGCGATGTATGTTGCCTCGTTCTGTTCTAACCCCTGCAGGTCCCACAAGAAGGGAATTCTAAGCACCGTTCACAAAGGAGCAAACAGGCTGAGAGTCTGAGCCCTGTTCTTAGGGTCACAGCTCCTACTGACATAGCAGGGATTTGAACCGAAGCTTCTGACTCCAAAGCGGAGAAAACCAAAGAAAGGAGAGAAAAATACAGGAAGGATCCTGCAGAATTATCAAAGATTCAGGAGCTGGCAAAGCCAAGAAACTCTCAGAGCCTTTCTGTTTGCTTCCTTGCCCTCTGAACTGTCCAGTAAATAGCACAGCTCGCAAAGTTAACTGTTTCAGACCAGCCATTGCTTTCCAGATGGATATAGTAAGTTTGTCACAATTAAAATTGGCAAAAATAGGGCACCTGGAGGGGGTGCTCCATCGGTTAAGTGACTGGCTCTTGATTTCTGCTCAGGTTATGATCCCAGGGTCATGAGTTTGATCCCCATGTTGGACTCTGCACTGGGTGTGGAGCTGGCTTAAAATTCTGGCTCCCTGTCTGCCTACCCCACTCCACCTGGTTCCCACTCTCTTTCGCAAAAAAAAAAAAAAAAAAAAAAAAAAAAAAATATATATATATATATATATATATATATATATGTGTGTGTGTGTATATATATATATGTGTATATATATGTATGTAAAGGTAAACCACTCTCAGACATACGAAATGCTCCCTTTTAGGGGTACTGTGTGCCAGAGACTATGACTATGACTAAGTGTTTTCATATTCTGTTCTAAGGAGCACCCATATTTCATTCTCCATAAAGACGCTACTGAGATCTTGGATAACATTGTCTTTCCATTCGTGTGCTGCGAACAGGATTTGTTTAAGAAGCTCTAAATCACAAGCATATTCCAGTAGCTCTTTGCTTTTCCTAATACAAGCTACTTCCCATTTTCTGCCACCATTACCAACATTCTGGTTCAAGGAGATATTAAGAGACACAGTAAATTATTCACTTTTCAGAACTCGCTTAGTCCTTGAATTAATATGAAAGCACGTTTGCTTCAGCCCCTTATGACTCTATTACTTAGAATGAAATCTCCCTAATTTAATAGTCAATTTGCATACATGTATAAATGCATGGATTTTAAAGCAACTTTGGGATTAAGAGGATTTTATTGTCATTATTTGCATAACTTAAAGCTGATTACTCCAAGGAATTTTGGATCAATTTTAAGAATGGTAACAAAGCAAGAATCTAATGATAACACATTCTTTAGAACCAAGAATCTAATGATAATAAATACATTCTTTAAAATCAAGTCTGTAAATGGCCAGACAAAGGATGTCTTTAACATCATGGTCTCAGCTGAGGACATACCATCTCTATCATCTGTCAAAACTAGGGTTACGCTCTGCATGTCTTGGTTATTTGTCCATTTCCATTCATTCCTTAAAATATTATGAACTGTTGTTACATACAAAAGAGTATCTGTAATATGATGTAAATACAAATAATATAAATATTTAAAGCATGATAATAAAGTGACCACCTGTGAGCTTCCCATCCAGCTTAAGACAATGTTAGTATTATGGAAGCTTCCTGTGTCCCTCCTCAACCACATGACCATTTCTCCTGAAATGCAGTGTTGTGTCCATCATTCCCATGCTTTTCTTTTAGTTTCATCAAATTTATAGCACAAGGCAACATATTCAAGATTTGGATTTTAAATTGTATGGACATGGTACTGTATTACATGCATTCTTCTGCAACTTATTTTCCATGCAACATTGTTTCTGAAATAATCTGTGTTGGGCACCTGGGTGGCTCAGTCCTTAAGCGTCTGCCTTCGGTTGGGGTTATGATCCCGGGGTCCTAGGATTGAGTCCCACTTCGGGCTCCCTGCTCTGCGGGGAGCCTGCTTCTCCCTCTGTCTCTGTCTTTCATGAATAAATAAATAAAATCTTTAAAAATTTTTTTTTAAAAATGAAATCATCTGTGTTGATGTGTATGGTTCTATTTTAATGATTTTCACTTGGGCATAGAGTTGCATTGCATAAAGAAGCCATAATTTATCAGTTCTCTGGGTGATGGGCACTTTCTCCCTTGACTTTTATACTTTGAACAGTTTTGGGTTTTTTTTTCACTTTTTAAAAAAAGATTATATTTATTTGAGAGTGAGAGAGAGCATTAGAGGGGAGAAGGTCAGAGGGAAAAGCAGACTCCCTGCGGAGCTGGGAGCCCGATGCGGGACTCGATCCTGGCACTCTGGGATCATGACCTGAGCCGAAGGCAGTGGCTTAACCAACTGAGTCACCCAGGAGCCCTCATTTTTTTTTTTTCAAGTAAGCTCTGTGCCTAATCTGGGGCTTGAACTCAAGACCCTGAGATCAAGAGTCTCATGCTCTATTGATGGAGCCAGCCAGGCACCCCTGCTTTGAACAGTTTTATACATGCCTCTTAGCACGTATTTGTGAGGGTTTCTTTGGGCATATACTCCAGGAGAAGGATTGCTTGCTTATAAGATTCTGTAATTATATTGGTAAAAAATATTTATATACACAAAATTATATGTATTTATATTATATATTTATAGTATACATTTACATCTGTATAAATGTATAATTAAACATCACATGTATAATTGTTATATATTTATATATGTATATTATGTAATATACATATATAAATTATATAATTCCAAAAGTGGTTGCCAATTTATACTCCCACCAACAGTGTACAAATGATATTGCCTTTTAATTTTTCACCCATCTAAAGATAATACAAATGTTATCACAATATGGCTTAAATTTGCATTTCTCTGAACATTTTTTTTTAAAGATTTTACTTATTTATTTGACAGAGAGAGAGATCACAAGTAGGAAGAGGCAGGCAGAGAGAGAGGGGGAAGCAGGCTCCCTGCTGAGCAGAGAGCCCGATGTGGGGCTTGATCCCAGGACCCTGGGACCATGACCTGAGCCGAAGGCAGAGGCTTAACCCACTGAGCCACCCAGGCGCCCCTCTCTGAACATTTTTCATCTACTTATTAGCTATTTATATATTTTCTCCTATGAAATGAAATGCCTGCCTTTGTCTTTTGACCACATTCTTTCAGTTGGTTTATTTCCCTCTATTTGATTTTTAGGAGTTCTCTATGTATGTTATATACAAATTATTTGGTGACTATATGTAAAGCATTTATCTTCATGTTTGAGGCTTATCTTTGCACTCTTGGCGCTGCCTTTTTAAATTAAAAGTTCTAAATTTTAACAGTTAAATTTATGAATCTTTTCCTCAGAGATTGTGGTTTTTGGTATTTTAAATCCTTGTCTATGCCAGCGCTGTAAAGATATTTTTGTTTTAAATGTTTTTTTAAAATATTTTATTTGTTTGACAGAGAGAGGGGGAACAGCAGGTAGAGGGAGAGGGAGAAGCAGGTCCCCCACCAAGTAAGAGGACTCCAGGATCATGACCTGAGCTGAAGGCAGACACTTAACCGACTGAGCCACCCACGTGCCCCAGGTATCAAATTATTGATTTTTGTTATCATGAACTTTTTATCCATCTACTTACTTAAATATTTTCATTGTTATTATTATATTATTATTATTTTAATTTAAGTGGGCTCCATGCACAACATGGGGCTTAAACTCCCGACCTGGAGATCAAGAGTCTCATGCTCTACTGACTGAGCCAGCCAGACATCCCTTTTTTCCTTATTTTTTATTACTTACTATGTTTCATTAAGGTTTTAAGAGGTTTTCTTTACAAACATCCTAAATATCTTTCATTAAGATTTTGTTCATTTATATTTTTGATGCTACTATGAACAGGACTCATAAATCATCTTTTTTCTGTCGCTGGTATATAGAAATGCAGTTGCAAACTTG
>PISX010027540.1:0-22819 GCA_004024625.1 Mellivora capensis | reverse complement strand
TTAAGCATCACCTTCCGTTAAAAGTGTGGTACTAGTCAGAAAAACGTATGTGTTTAAATTGCATCTTCCTTAATGAATCCTCTCTTTGAACCACATTTACTGCACAAGGAAAATATTTTTCTTCATCTCAGTAGGGCCACAAAGACAATTCATTCAAGGTTGAGTTGAGCTAGGAGCCCTCCTGTCTTATGCATTATTCAGCAGTTTCCCACTTCAGAAATATCGGTTGGTTCTCTATTGTTGGTGAGGATCAGAGAGGAGGTGGGAAGAGGAGGGAATCTTACTGTACAGAAAAATTGTCCTTTATCCTTGTTTTTCGGCTGAGTTCCTTTGTTCTGGATGTTATCCAAAGAGAGCTGGGGATGAGGTATCAATGGTAGATTGGAAAGAACATGGAATTTGAAATATAACTCAGCACTCCTATTTTGATTTTTTTTTTTCTCGTGAGGTAATGTAAAGCCCCTGTGCTTCGGTTCCTCTTCCGGAAAGTGGGGATTATTATTGCACAGGATTGTTCTGAAGCTTTAAAGAAATAATGTAGACCTTCTGATTCCATTGGAGGAGCATGAGGAGATTAAGTCTCCCCTCCTTCTGAAATAATGATAAAACCAGATAAAATGAACCAAAAAGAGGAGAAAAAAATCTCTGTGAAGATACCAGAGAACAATCAATGTAACAAGGACTTTAGAAACCAAATCCTTGAGTGAGAAGACACTCTCATTCAGATGAGTCCTGCATTTATCTCTACTTTCCCTACTCAGGCATTTGCTGATTCGAGGCCACAGAGGCTGAGCAGAAAGAAATGACCTGAGGTTATAGCAGTTTTGATAATATGAGGGGAAAGGAGAATTTTTGGGGGCCAAGAAAGTTGGTACTTTGAGGAGCTAATGTCCAAGGAAGGAGGAAATCACAGGAAAATGAGCTCAAAAGTCTATTGCAATTTCACATTAATGCGATTGTCAAATTCTTAAGTTGCATGTGTGTGTGGCAAGACTCAGGAAACAAGTGCAAAGCAGCTGCTAAAAGATTAAAGAGGTAAGCAGGAGCTTCAGCAGTTCAGTGGACCCACCCACTACAATTTTTATATTCACAGTGTCCAGCATTTAATAAATTACTGCACATAATAGGAAATAAGACCAAATGACTAAAATCCTAAGAAAGACAGATCTATGGCACAGAATTTTTAGACACAGACTTTCAAATAACTATGGTTCTTATGTTCAAGAAAATAGAAGAGAATCTGAAGAATTTTACCAAAGAAGTAGAGTTTATAGAGGAAAAAGTACATGGAAATGCTGTGCCTTAGAAATAAAATAACTGAAGTTAAGAATTCAGTAGATAAATTTAATAGTAGTTTAGACACAGTAGAAAAGAGGATTAGTAAACTGAAAGGGAGGTGAGTAGAAAATACACATAGTGAAGCAGGTAGAACAAAGGATTGACAAAGGATGAAAAGAGATTAAGAGGGGACATGCCAAAAGGTCAATCATACGTGTAAATACAATCACAGTAAGAGAGATGAGGATGAATAGAGGAGAAGCAATATTTGAAGAGAATACTGTCTTGAAAAATTTTTATACTCATCAAAAGCATCAAGGCCCCAATTCAAGAAACTTTACAAAACTCAAGATAAATAGAAAACCATTCTTGTCACATCACAATAAATTCAGAGTGGGAGATGAACCGTGAGAGACTGTGGACTCTGGAAGACAATCTGAGGGTTTCAGAGGGGAGGGGGATGGGGGAATGCAGTAGCCAGCCCAGTGATGGGTATTAAGGAGGGCACATATTGTAATGGGCACTGGGTGTTATATGCAAATAATGAATCTGGAACACTACATCAAAAGCTAATGATGTACTGTATGGTGACTAACATAATTTTTAAAAAAGGCAAGTTTGCATAAAAAAGTGTTGACAACCAAATACAGAGGACATCTTAAAGGTATCAAGAGAAAAAAAGATACATTACTTTCAAAGAAGTGACAATAAGATCAATAGCCAATTCCTAAGCAGAAGTGATAGAAGGTAGGAGACAATGGATTGACATCTTTAAGTTACTGAAAGAAACATATGCTAACCTGCAATCCTATATCTGGCAAAACCAAAACAAAACAAAGAAACTTTAAGAAATTATGATATAATAATTTTTTTTTCCAGGAAACAAAACCTAAACTGCAGTAAAAGGAAGCTTAAGAAAAAAGGAAAGTACTTTTGGATGGAAGCATGGAAGCATGGTTATCTAGGAAGAATTGCAAAGGGTTTATTTATGGTGAATCTATGTGGAATTTGTCAAATTCAATGATATAGTCATGCCTTGTGGTATATAAAATATAAATAGAATTAAAATACATGGTGAAGTAGCCACAAAAGGCAAGAGATAGGTAAATAGAGTTGAAGTGTTAGAACGTCGTAGAATTGTCCAAGAAGTGGCAATGTCCGAATACAGGTAGATTTTAATAAGGTAAGCATACATACTGCAATCTCTATGGTAATCACTAAAACAGTACTAAAGTAGTATATAAATAGGGATCTGATGAAGAAAGTAAAATACCCGAGTAATTCAAAAGAAGACAAGAAACCATAATAAAAATGGAACAATAAGCAGAGGAGACATATGAAACAAACCATGAAAAAGTAGATTTAACTCCAGTAGATCAAGAATTACACTAAGTATAAAGGGACTAAATATTCCAATTAAAAGCTAATATTACCAGACTAGATTTTTAAAAGACAGTAACTATACACTGCCTATAAGAAATATGTCTTAGGGGCGCCTGGGTTAAAGCCTCTGCCTTCGGCTCGGGTCATGAACCCAGGGTCCTGGGATCGAGCCCCGCATCGGGCTCTCTGCTCAGCAGGGAGCCTGCTTCCCTTCCTCTCTCTCTGCCTGCCTCTCTACCTACTTGTGATCTCTGTCTGTCAAATAAATAAATAAAACCTTAAAAAAAAAAGAAATATGTCTTAAAGGTGGAGACATTGAAAAACCAAATGCAAAAGTGTGGAAAAAGATATGCCATCAGAATCTTAACCAAAAAATGATGGTGTATTGATAACATCAGACAAAATAGACTTTAAAATGAAAATATTACTAGACACAAAGGGAACATTTTATAGTGATAAAGGGTCTTTCAACAGGAATATATAACAAGTCCGAATTTGTTCCTAAATTTCACTGGATTGAAATTATATAAAATATATTCTTTGAGCACAGTGAAATTAAGTAAGACATCAGTAAAGAAAAGATAACTAGAAATTTCCAAATGCTTAGGAGTGAGGCTTCCTCATTTTTTGTCTGCATGTTCTATCAATTACAGAGAGAAGTATCCTAAAATCTTGAGCCATAACTGTATATTGTTGATTTCTTACTTAATTTCACTGGGGTCAAAAAATATATTTTGTATAATTTCAATCCAGTGAAAGTTGCTGAGGTATGTTTTATGGCCATATATTTGTTTTCTTTTAAGAAAGGTCCTGTGTGTTCTTGAAAATGTGCATTCTGCAGTTGTTCATTAAGCAATATACTACATAATGATCCACAAATTAAAAGATCATAATGGAAATTAGAAAATGTTTTGAACTTCACAATAATGAAAATATGACACCCCCAAGCCATTAAACTAAAGTAATACTTGAGGGGAATCTATAACACAGAAGGCGGATGAATGGATAAAGAGAATGTGGAGCGTGTATGTATACACACACACACACACACATCCATATATATGTATATATACGTATATGTGTATGTGTATATATATATACACACACGCATTCATACACAGTGAAATATTACTCAGCCATCAAAAAGAATGAAACCTTGCCATTTGCAGTAACATGGCACATAGTATTAAATACCTAGGAATAACTCTAACAAAGGTATATAAGATGTCTACACAAACAACAATTAAATTTTATGAAGAAAATTTAAAAAGTAGGGAGTCATCCCCTGTGTCAAGTGCCACTGACAGTGGGCGAGGCTGGGGAGAATCAACCAGTGGATATGACAATATGGAACTTGGAGGTTTCTTTGGAATGAACATTTTCGGTATAACGGACCAATTTTGAGGTAAAAGTCTGATTCTCCGAAGTTCAGAAGAGAAGAGGAGGTGAGGATTTGGAGACAACAGGAATGGACAGTCATCAGAGCAATTTTTGCTCATACAGGATGGCAGAGAAATAGGACGGTGGCTGAAGAGGAACATGGAATCAAGGAAGGTCTTTATTGGGTTTTCTTCTTTTTCTTTATTAGAACGTTGGAGACGTGGCAGTGTACAGTGGAGAAGGAATTGTGGATTAGTGTTGTGGTTTCTTCCATAGGATTCTGGGCTCTGTGTCAGCCAGAGAGTGCAGGCAGGCATCTAGTTCTGTGTCTGCAAACATCCCATGATGTTTAAAAGGTTTCCTGAGCCTCAGTAGGGAAGTGAAGAGACAGTTGTGTTCAAAATGCATGGCACAGTGCTTGGGTTCAGCTCCGGCTCAACTCCAGCTCGCTCTCAGGTGATTAGATCGCTGGACCTGCATACGTTTCTTCGTCAATTCCTGTTTATTCTGGGGATAAAGTTAAAACTGCCTTAGCATGGCTTGTAAGGTTACCACCGCCTTGCTGCCACTCACCAATCCCTACTCCGTCGCTCACATTCTGTGCTCCCCTCTGGCTTGCCCGGGGTGACCAGCTGAGGGGCTTCCATGTTAAAATCTAGGGTCTCAGGCAAACCAGGACAGAGTATTCACCTTGCACCTCCTCTCCCTTCACACATGCTCAGATTCCTGAAAAATCACTGGCAATTCCCTGAATGCACTTGACTCTGTCTTGACTTTGCATGGCTATGGTTCTGCTGTAATATTCACCCCCTGTCTTTTCTCTTCATTAGGTCCTTTTCTCTCCTTTGAAAACTCAGGTCAAAAGTTGCTTTTTCCATGAAGGCGTCTCTTCACTGCCTCCTGACCCCTATTTTGGCTTGGGCCCCTACTTCTGTGATCCATACATTTGCTTATATTTATCCTAATTCTTACCAGACCAAATTGATATTTTTATCCCTCTGTTAAAGTGTAGGTTCCTTGGGTTCTAGGAGCTATGACTTGCATCTTCATATCCTGAATGCTCAGCATTTTACCCAGAATACACTGATGAGTAAGTGCTATTGAAGTCAATAATGTGTAAACAGGCATCACAGTAGGTAGAAGAACTAGAGAGGGTTATGGCCAGAAAAAAAAACACAACACAACAACAACTGTAGAGCAGCGGTTCCTAAGCAATGTGTAGCCCTCCCCTTCTCCCTGGATGAGTTGCCAGAATTGAATCCATCTGTGAAATGTATATACTGAATGAATATATGTTGAATTCTTAGGGTAACTTTGGTATATTGTAAGTGCTCTGGTTACCTGCTATTGAATAACAAGACATCTCAGAGCACAGTGGCTTTTAAACAGCAGTAATAATTTATTTGATTTGATCTCTCTGCTTCTGAGGGTTGGCTGGGCTGGGTGAGTCTGGCTTGGGATCTCTGACGTGATTGTAGTCCAATAGCAGCTGGAGCTGGGGTTCTCCTGCAGACTTCATCACATGGGTCCAGAAGACTCAAATGGTGGATAGCTGGATGGGCTCATGGGGCATCTTTCTGTCTGTGTTGTTCTTCAGCTAGTCTCCCAGCATGACAGCCCTCCAGGTAGCGATGCTTCACACATGGCCTGTCAAGTCTCTAAGAACAAGAGTTTCTAGAGAACCGAGGGGAAGTTGCATGGTCTTTCAGGACCTAGTCCCTGCCTTTTAACAGATGTGGTATTGTCCTCCAGGGGCAAGAGTTGGTCCATGGGGAAGTGTGAAAAAATATTAATCTCTTTATGTAAAAAAAATAGACACACATGCAGTATAAGAAATATATATGTGTAATTAAAATATTATGGAGGTGGGGAAGTGTTTAGGGGAACAAAAATGCCTGAAAAGACTTTTTAGGGAGGCAGTAATGAGTACAAGAGGCTGAGAAATAGCTACTCGGCCTTAGAAGTTCCGTAGTGTCATTTTAGCTATACTCTAATGGTCAGAGCAGTCACAGGCTGGCCCAGGTTCAAGGGGAGGCACAGAGATCCCTGCCTCTTAACGGGAAGAGCGTCGAAGGACCTTCTGCCCCGTTTAAATCCACTAGAATAAACATTCTGTGGATTGCCGCAATTCTGGAGCTCGGTCAGGTGCCAAGGTCTACTCAGCAAGCTGTGAAACACAGTGATGAGAGGGACCCTGCGAAGAGGCAGAGGGAACTTGAACCTGTAACAAAACTCGAGGTCTTGTTTATGGGCTCTTGTGTCAACCTCCCCCTCCAGTGCATGGAAGAAGGAGAGGGTCAGGGCAGTTAAGACTCTCCTGTGCCAGCCCCTTAGTCCTGTGAGGCTCCGCTGAAAGCATGCTATCTAACTGTGGATGCTTCTAGAGACACCGTGATACATAGCAGCTGGGACTGTGCAGTAATCACTGCTGACTCAGACATCCCTGTTCTGAACATTATTGGGTGGGACCTTCTTATTTTGCAAACCAGAAGACCGCCCTGGAGAGGGACAGCAGCTTGGCCAGCGTCACACATAGAAACAGAGGGCTGTGACCTCGCTTTGCTAGGTTCCTACTTCAATGTTGACTCCCGTGCCTTGGAGAATAATTAAGAGAAATCGTTAGTAACTTATTGACCGCAATTGTAACTGGGTGAAAACGCCACACCCAGAGGGACTCCAGCAGGGCCAGTGCTGTCTCCAGGCAGGAGGGAGAGCTGTGGGCACTGCTCCAGTGGTCTGTGGACCAGCTTCAATCCCTCAGTGAGAGCAGGCTGCCTCAGAAGGCCCTTTCTTCTCATGGGTATCTCCTTTTCTATGCATGATATCTTAGTATGCTCGTTTATCTTTTCTCTCTGCCCTTAGAAAACGAATGTGTCTTCATTCATATTTTAGAAGTAACTTTATATTTCAGAAGTATAGTTCACTTTTGGATCTCCTCTTTCCTTTTTAAAACCTAACGTGGGGGTGTCTGGATGGCTCGGCTGAGCGTCTGATTCTTGTTTCAGTTCAGGTCATGATCTCCAGGGTCGTGAGATCAAGCCTGGCATCGGGCTCCTTGATCAGTGGGGCGTCCGCTGGAGATTTTCTCTCTCTCCCTCTGCCCCTCTCCCTGCTTGTGTGCATGCTCTCTCTCTCCCTCTAAATTAAATAAAACTTAAAAAAAAAAAAACAAGAAACCTAACACAATGCATTACTAGCTGCTTACCACATATACCGAGAGTGGAAGACGAGAGTAGCAAGGAGAAGGCAATGCAGGCTCAACTTGGCCCAGCCTCAGCACCTTGTGGGAGTGGTCATAGAAATGACTGGTCTTGGGTTGCCTTTCTTTGGATTATTGATTGGGTAGTCCAGTAAGCCTTGAGGAAATAGAAAATGGGCTAGTCCTTATTGGAATCAACAGAAAGGGCAGTGTTTAGTTATGTGTGGAAGTTTAACTTCACACAACACCCCAGAAAGCAGCTTGAGCATCAGTACCTGTACATTTTTGACCTAGTAATTCCACTTCTTAGAATCTCTTCTAAGAAAGGAATGGAAGAGGCGGACAAAGACAGCTTTGTAAGGATAGGACGTTCATCCCAGTGTTGTTTATAATAGTGAAAAATTGGAAGTGGTCGAACTTCTCAGCAGTGGGGATTTTGTTCAATGATGGGGGTCTGATGGAAATACCCAGGGACGACAACCACAAAGCACGGCAGATGATAGGGAAGTGAGCTTGGTGAGGAAAGGCTCGGCCAGAAGTCCTTCATACAAGAAGGAGAGCAAAAGTAGCTTTCGTCAAAATCTACCTCAGTGATTCTTAACATGTTTTGGGTCACGAGTTCCTCTGGGAATGTGTTAATTCCTCGCCCTAAGGAGTACACGTTGGAAGACATTTTGCAGAAAGTCTCAGTGGTTTGGGCTCTTCCTGCAGTCTGGGGGTTCTCAGGTGAAGAACCCTTGGTGTGTGTGGTAGGCAGAGACCAAGGTGCATGTCCTGAGCGCCTACTATGCCCAAAGCGCAGTTCCTGTGGTTACACAGCTGAAGTAGGTGAAGTCCGGGCCCGAGGAGAGAATCAGACAGACAGAATCAGAGAAACTCGGACAGAATCAGAGAAAGAAATGTCATGAAGACCAAGTAACCATAGGCTGGAGGCCCCAGGAAGGGACCTCAGGCATAGTCCACGTAGCTGCAGACTAGTATGGAAGTACATTCTTCAGGGTTGGGTTACAGAGTAGAAATGGGGCTAGCCATTCCTTCATTCATCCATTTGTTGCATTCAGTTCCTGCTCTCTTCTGGGCACAATTTTAAGTGAAGGTGATAAAACAGTGCATGGGAGAAGCAAGGTTTTGCTCTCAGGGGAGGTTGGATGCTAGTTGGGAAGACAGAGAGAAGGGAGGATACTAGCAAAGAAATAAAATTTTAAGCCACCTAGTGACCACAGGCCCCCGGCGAACTCCTCAAGCAGTTGGACTCATCTTCGATTCCAAGGATTGGAGGATAGCACGGTTGACCCAGACTTCATGGCCACCTTGTCCCCCACCCTTGGAGAGGACGTGGCAGCTGGGCTAGCTGCCGTGGCCCCACGCAGGACATGCCTAGGCAGATTAAGTGGCTGGA
This sequence comes from Mellivora capensis, assembly GCA_004024625.1. Taxonomy (NCBI): domain Eukaryota; kingdom Metazoa; phylum Chordata; class Mammalia; order Carnivora; family Mustelidae; genus Mellivora; species Mellivora capensis. The sequence continues at coordinate 14,180 of PISX010027540.1, read as the reverse complement.
GTCCTCTGAAGTCCTTTTCCTGGTGACAGAAAAGCCCGAGTGAGAAACTGCAGAGAGGGCGTTAAAGCTGGGGCATCACTGATAATGAGATGTGAAGCTGGAAGGAACTTTTTAAACCATCGGTAATGAAGAACACGTTCACTTCAGAAGAAGGCATGGGAGTTCCTTATCAAGCTAAGCACACATCTCCTCTTTGACCCGTGATTCCACTCTTAGGTGTCGACCCAAGAGAAATGAAAACCTGTGTCTCCAGAAAGACTTAGCCAAGGGCACCCATAGCAGCTTTATTCATAATAGCCTCAAATTGGAGACCGCCGCGGTGTCCGTCGACAAGAGAACGGATAAACAAGTTTTGGTATATTTATACCATAGAATGCTAGTTGGTAATAAAAAGAAACATACTCCTGATGGGTGAAACAAGCCAGATACAAAAGAGAGTATATTGTAGAATTTGCTGTTTGTGGAGTTCTGGACGGGTAAGGCTAACCTCGGGTAGAACCAAGGAGGAATGGTTTCCCCTGGAAAAGGAGTGGGGGGTGGGGTTGACGAAGAAGGGACGTGAGGGAACTTTCTGAGCCGTGGTAATGTTCTGTATCTTGTCCCATTTTTGGGCTTCACAGGTGTGCATTTGTCCAAGCTCAAAATGGTACTCTGAAGATTTATTATGTTTTATGTAAATTTTACTTCAAAAACGTCTTAAGTTAATGGTATGCATGCTGAAGCTTGGAGTAAAGTGTGCTGATGTCTACAACTTTGAAATTGTAAAAAATGAGACGAATGGACAAATGGATAGATAATACGATAAAGCAAGTATAATGTTAATTATAGAGTCAAAGACCTGGCTATAGGAGCGTTTACTGTATAATTCTGTCAACTTTAAAAAAAAGATTTATTTATTTATTTTGAGAGAGAGAGAGAGAGTGCATGAGAACAGGGGAGGGACAAAGAGAGAGGGAGAAAAGGAGTCTTAAACAGATTCCATGCTGAGTCCAGAGCCCAATGTGGGGCTTGGTCTCACGGCCCTGAGATCACCGCTTGGGCCCAAACCCAGAGTCGGACGCTCAGCCTTCTGCACCACTCAGGCACCCCTCGACTCTTCTTTATGATAAAACGCTGGGAAGAAAACGTTATTGTTGAATAATAAACTATTCAAAGATTTGGTGACTTAGAACACTACTCACTGTTCTCTGGTTTCCCCGGGTGGTTATTCTGCGTTGCAGGATTTCGGCTGAGATATTGAGAAGGCGGGAAAGTCCCACATGGTCTCACTTCACTGGTATTGGTGTTGGCCATCAGCCAGGAGCTCAGTTGAGGCTCTTGGCCGGGTCCCTTGGTTCCCTCCCCTGTTGACTTCTTCAAGTGGCTGCTTGAACTTTGTCATGACATGGTGACCAGTTTCCAAGAGGAAGACCCTGTGGGAAGGAAGCAGAAGCTGTGAGTCTTCATCAGTTAGGCCTGGACGGGGAAATCCCACAGTGCTAGTTTTCCTGCATTCAGGGTTCAAGGGAAGGGAAATGGAGTCCATCTCCCGGTGCAGGGGAGTGATGAGAATTTGCAGCTATCCCTTAAATACCCCCAATTTTTTGACTAACCATTCTACAGGACAGATTGCCTTTTTATATTTTATATTCTCGATAGAAAATATGTAAAATAATTATCAAAGGTGGAGTCGGCCAGGAAAAATGTAGTCCAAATATGTAGGAGAAGGATTATGGAGGTATGTTAGGAAGTTAACTGATAACAGTATTATTGTGTTGTTTTCCCAGATTTTTCTAGGTTTTGTGGTATTGGCCAGTTCTTGAAAATGGTTTTAAAACTGCGATGATTTCTTTTTCTTTTTTTTCATTCTGAACAAATATTTATTTACAACTTCATTTTGAATTTGTAACTTTGAATTTTTTTTCCTTCAAAAGGCACCCAAATGATATATGTTTCACACTACACAAACCTGGATTCATTTCTACGTAAGAGTAAAATATGAATGTTACTTATCTTTTGTTGTAGACCAGCTAGGATTCTCAGCCCTGGGCCTCTGGATTTTGTCAAAGTGAAAAACACCACACTTAGAGATAGTTCGTGCCTTTCCTAGTTGGGCTGCCTCATTGAGAGCATTTCCTTTTCTCAGGTGGTCAGTTTTCCTATTTGAATTACTTATGCTTTGTCCCAGCCTGACGTTTGGGGCGAGCATTTTGGTTTCAGATCAGAGCTCTGGAGAGCAGCTCAGGCTAGTCCAAACCAGTCCTGGTTCATACTTGTTCTGGTGTAACTGTGTCCTCTCTCTCCCTAAAGGGGCTTGCTTTGGGCCATCTGTGTGTGGTTCTTGTGAAACTTCCTTCAGAAGTGGGGTGCCTCGGGACGCCTGGGTGGCTCAGTGGGTTAAAGCCTCTGCCTTTGGCTCGGGTCATGATTCCAGGGTCCTGGGATCGAGCCCCGCATTGGGCTCTCTGCTCGGTGGGGAGCCTGCTTCCCTCTCTCTCTCTGCCTGCTTGTGATCTCTCTCTGTCAAAAAAAAAAAAAAAAAGAAGTGGGGTGCCTCGATCCAGGGATGGGATCAGAGCTCCCTCATCGCCTCAGCCTTTGAACCGTAGGCTCCCGTGTACTTCTCAGCTTGGTCTTGAGTCAGTGGACGATTTTGCTCGTATGCGCCCTTGCCCAATAGAAGGTTCTTTCAAAGAGTTAATGCTCATTCTACTAAATGATTATTTAGGATTTCTGTTGATCCATTCAGTGTTGGTTTTATTTTACTTAAGGTAAATCCTGTAGTTTTGCTGCAGGTTTTTGATCCTTTCATTATTATAATCCTCCTTAAAGCATTGTTGAAATTTTCTTTAAAATAGCATTGCTTCACGGTGGAGATGAGCCAGTGGACAGCACTGAGGACAGTGATCATGGCAACGACAGTGGTGAATTTATCAGTGTGGAAACTGAGGCACCCGATTGTTGGTAACTTGGCCGAGGTTACATACATGATGACTGCGTGGCAGAATTAAAAGAAGATTTTAACTGTTGGTACTGTGAAGTGTTTTACGGTGTAGGTCATTCAAACTAAGGGTGTTCAATTCTTTATACTGCCTTTGAGATGTTCTTGCCTAACCTGCCCATTCTAGAGACAAGAAAACCGAGGTACAATTATTATTAGAAGCCCAGCGACATGGGGTTTGAATTGCACATCCTGGAGTTTATTTAGGAAGAAAAGACGGGAGAGTCGTGTTTATTTCGGGATAATGATGTGCCGGTGAACAGGAGAGACTAGGGTGGGTGGAGACATGGGGTTTGTGTGTCAGTGAGTGTTCATGATGTGTGTGGTGTAGAGTGGGGGCAAAGAAGCAAGAACAGGGAAGCATAACTAACACATTACTCAACACACCTGATGACGTCAGTGGTGTGTGGTGACGTTAACGATCAGCTCTTGGTGGGAGGAGTGAGGGGAGGGCCTGATTTGTAGCATTTGCCAGTTTCTGTGGTGCACATACTCCAATGTGACTGATTTCAGGCTACTAGTGTGATGTTATGCACGGAGTTGGATAACACAGCATTTCTACCGCACAGATAAAATAAATAACTTCAAGAACAAAGATAAACAATGAGATGTAGTAAAATCATTAGGAAGTAATGCATTGTGGGTATTTATTATCTTTGTTTTTAAATGTAATTTATTTAATTGCAAATTTATAACATGATGCTTAACGACTGGCTTATAGAATCCTTGAACATGTAATGATTGCAGTCTGGTAAGAGCTGGCTCCAGCATGCCACTGCAGAAAATCAACCAGTATGTTTTCATGACGTCACAGACCAGTATTTGCCTTGAACTCTTGACAGAATGTGCCTGCAGAGGTGGAAAACCAGAGTGACACCACGTTTTATTGTGGAACGGACCGTCTGATCTTGGTATTAGCAGAATACAACTTGGCATCTCAGGGAGATGAATTTTATTGTGTTTAATAGGAACAAATGTTCTTTCATTTTATGCGTTCTTAGAGGTCAGCTGTTCCTTCTAGCTTTGTTTGGGGTTTGAATGAGGAAAGCGGATGGCTGATTGTTTACACTTGGGGTAGTGGGGCTACTTTCTAATGACCATTGGCTAGAGTATCTCTTACCCTTTTGGCATCTTCTCCCCCAATTCCCTTCAGCAAATACCATGGTCAACAAGGTGCTTCTTGACTTCTCTCTCCAAGTTCATCTTCGCTGTGTGTATCCTAAGCCCCAGCCACCTTGAACTAGGCACAGGTGGTAGTGTATCTCATTCCCACCCCTCTGTGCCTCAGTCATGCTGTCCTCTCTTCCTGGATACCTTTTACCCCTTTCAGCCTGTACCCTACTACCAATCAGCAAGCTCCCATTCTCCCCCAGCTAACTCTGATTTATCCTTATCTCCAGATTAAGTACGCGTAGGGCATCTCTCCCCAGTTGTCCCAGGCTGGATGACTAATCATCCTGCTTCAGCACAGGCTTACTTTTTATACTTCATGGACAATATTTATTGTCTTTCTTTTAGACTGTAGGTACCCTCAAGTACTTGCAGTGCATCTTGTAGGGCAGTTTCTAGGCATAATATAGCATGTCACTGTACACAGTAGGAAATCCATAAATGCTGCCTAATTTGTGAATCTTTATTTTCCTTCTCCCCAAAATTATTCTCCTCCTGAGTCATTTCTTCCATTCCCATGTGCCAGTGGTAGCCTGCAACTGAGAGTCTCAAAAATCTGTCTTTACTTTCCTCTTCTGGTATCACTTCTTAGTCTCTGGCAAGAAATTTTCTCCCCTTAAGTAATGAGTCATAAGAGGCAAGAGATAATTTCCTGAAAGTAGTGGCTCAGAAGAATACGTTTTGCTGAAAGGTTATTCCTGAATGCTGGCTGCTGTTAGTCAAATCAGCCCACCTTAAGATAATGTCATTGGGAATTAAAGGCTTACAGTTTCCAGAATTATGTCCCTCTATTAGAGGTAAATTGTCCAGCAAAGGAAAAAGAAAACCTCCATGAAGGACTGAGCTCCTGGGGAAGGTGAAAGGCAGGAGAGTAATGAGCAAGTTACTTTCCTGATGCTGTCTCCTGACTGGAGGTGGGCAAAATGGTTATCAGAGAGCTTCTTTAGAGCATGTCAGAAGAGATTGTCTATGTAAGTTCAGGTGGCTTTCAAGGATAAAATGAGAACAGCTCCTATTTATTTTTCTGAGTTTGGACCTGGAATCTCCACTGTTATCTCTCATCATCTCCCAGAAACCACAGTGTGATAGAGAAGACAAATGAATGACCAGACATTCCACCTCCCTCCCTGTGGTGCTCTTCCTCCACTCCATTGATGGCAGGCATGGCCATGTGATTTGCTTTAGCCAAGGCAGTGTGAGTAGAAGTAATTCGTGTCATGTCATAGCCCATGTTTGAAGGGCTGATCTCCCAAAAAGAGGCTGCTCTATTAGGCTGGGTCTCAGACTGAAGGCAGCATGGATGGAGCTGTAGTTGACCTGGGGTGGGGTGGGGTGGACAACCAGTGTAATTGAGAATGAAATCCTTATGGTTATAAGTCTCTGGGATGTAGGAGTTTTTTGTTACTACAGCAAATCTTATCCTAGACTGATTGATATGCAGTCTGTTAAAGGAGTTTATCAGATTACCAGATTTCATCAAGAAAGGAAGGGAAAGAGCTTAATTTTTTTTAAAAAAGGCTTTCATCAACATTAACTTATTCAGTGTTTATTTTAGAGAGAAGTGAATTCATATATAATAAGTAAACATTTCCTCTTTATGTAATTGTCTCTAACCTGGCATTATCTTTTGTGTTTCTACAGTAAGTTGATTGGTGGTTGAATGATCAGTCATTCTTTGAATATGCATCAGGGGCCTGCTATCATCCAAGCACTGTGTTAGGTCCTGAGACATAGCGGTAAACAGATGGGGTCCTGGTCCTTATGAAGCTTTCACTTTGGTTGGGTTAGGCAAGTAAAAAAATGAAGACTAAATAATAAACATGGTAACTTCAGAAAGTGACTAGGTCGTAAGAACAATAAAAGAGGGTAAAGTGATAGAGAGTAACTGTGTGATAAGGGCGGGGCATGGGGCATTTGATTCATCATTTGATATGCCTCCCTATACATTACAGAGAAGTAGAACTGATGTGCACAATGCCTTCCTCCCCCCCCCTTTTTAGTGGGGTCATAGTTTTATGTCAATCCCTTTAATAAAAGCACTGGAATAATTTAAAGCTGAGAGCCATTTTATTTTACAAATGTTCTTTTTGTGATACAAACATTCCTCTTCTAATTCATCTGGAGTTAAGTCTGAGTTTTATCTATAAAAGTACTTCATTCTGATGTTGAAGAGGACTCTTCCTGGATGACATCATGAAGACCTTGATTTCTGAAGTGTCCAGGGAAGCTCCATGACAGGGCAGTTAGCTTTCATTTGGTTCCAGAACATGGGCTCCATGTGTTCTGTGAAGCTCTGATCTAGGGCATCCCATTTTCTGATCGCAGGGCTCCCCTGTGGACAAGGTCTACCATCTGCTTCTAACAAGGTAAAGTTGAGCTTGGAGTACTAATGGTCACAGTCACAAAAAGCATATCAACTGGCTTTTATGTTTTAGAATTTAGTGAAGCCAACGATACCACAAAAGTAGAGAATTATTCATATTCATCAAAAGTTGACTCCTACCTTTTGCAACAATTCTGTTCTGCAGTCAGAATCCTAAAATATCAAAGGTAAAAAGACATGCAGCTCATCGTTTTATAGTCATGGGAACTGAGACCAAGATTGAAATGTGTTGTTTGAGTTTGTTTGTTCATTCAAGAAGTATTTCTTGAGCACCAACTCAATGGGACTTGGGCACCATGCCGGTCCTCGTAATTATAATGGGCCACAAAATCATCTTTGTTCTTAGAAGGTGTACGAGGTGGTGTGTCTAGTGGGAATAAGAGCTGTGAAAGAAAGGCTAATCTTTTTATGAGAACTTGTCCCTAAGTAGTCTGATCTGAGTTTGGAGGCAATGGCTCAGGAAGGATTCCCTGAGGAAAGGACTCTCGCAGAGACCTGTTGGGATGAGTAAGATTTAATAAGGAGAAGGGCTTAAAAAAAGAATGCTGTGATAGCCTTCCAGAGCAGGAGGAAAAGCACCTACAGAGGACCTCTGGGAATGGGAGTATGGCATTCTCAAGAAACTGAAAGTAAGTGAGGTTGGGAAATGGAGAACAAGGAACATATATTGTCTATAGGGAAGCTATAGACCGTCAAAAGCACAGTGAAAACCTCTAAGAAAGGAATGACATGACCAGATTTCTTCTTTGAAAAAAGAACATGTTAACTAGGAATAGAAGGGCCTCCATTAATGCAGTAAAGATTACAAGAAGCCTATAGTAAATATCATACTTCATAGTGAAATATTTAAAACCTTTCCCCTTGATACCAGGAATAAAACAAGGATTTCTTTTAACAGTACTTTCTGGAAGTGGTAGACAGTTGTCATAAGGATAGGAAAAGAAATAAAAATCATAATGATTGAAAAAAAAAGACCTGTTAGCATTTATGGGAGAAAATGATTATGTATGTGGAAAATCCAAAGGAATCTATACGTTATGAGTAGTGATACATGAACTTTGCAAGGTTACTGGACATGATACAAAATACATTGTTTTAAGGCTAGCAGCAATAAAACAAAGTTTTAATTAAGGCACATTTATAGTAACATAAAAATTTGATATTTTGAGACCTAATAAAAGTTTTGAAAACTGAACTTTAATGAAATTAAAGAAGACAAATGACTGGCTGGATACACCGTATTTGTGGATCAGAAAATGCAACACTGTAAAAATGTAAGTTTTTCCTGAATTGAACTATAGATTCACTGCACTCCCAATAAAAAAAGGGTTCAGTCTAGTGAAAACAGTCTAGAAGAAGAAGAAAAAATAGGTGAAGGTCTTACTCTATTAAATACTTAGGCTTATTACTATTTTTTCTTAACGCAATCTCTATACCCAATGAGGGGCTCAAACTTACAACCCCAACATGAAGAGTTGCATGCTTTGCTGAGTGAGCCAGGCAGGTGCCCCCATACCACGGCTTCTTAAAAACTATAGTGATGAAGTTCTTCCTATTGACAAATGGATGGACCAAAAAAGACCAGTGGAATAGAGTAGAGGACTCAGACACAGAATCACACAAACACAGTCACTTGGTTTGTAAGGTAACACTGCCATGTGGTAGTAAATTATATGTTTGTTTGTTTGTTTGTTTGTTTGTTTTGAATAAATGGTGCTGGGTCATTTGGATACTCAGGTGAAAAAGATGACAGGTGGATTGTAGACGGAATGTGGAAGACCGAGCAAGCCAAACTAAACCAAACCCAAATAACTGTCACAGAAGAAAATGTAGGAGAGCTTTTAATAAGCCTTGGGGCGGGGCAAATTACTTTTAGGATACCAAAAACTCTAACCAGAAAGGAAGAAGGAATAGGTAAATTAAACTACATTAAAATTAAGAGCTTCTGTTCTTCAACAGATTCCATTAAGGAAGTGAAAAGGGAGTTCATGGAATGAAAGAAGATATTTGCAAAGCCTACAGTTGATAGAAGACTCATTTCCATAACATATAAAGACCCTTACAAACCAATAATAAAAAAAGGCAGGCAGCTTAATAGAAAAAAATGAGCAAAGGATTTCACATCCATCTCACAAAAAGAGACATCTAAATAGCCAAAAAGCGCATGAAAACTGTTCAGCCTCATTAGGAATCAGGGAAATGCAGATTAAAAGCGTGATGGTATATGTTTGTACCCCCACCAGAATGGCTAAATTGAAAGTGAGAGATGATAGCTAATGTTGTTGGGAGTGTGGAGCAATCAGAACACTTACATAGTGCTGGGAGGAGGGCAAATCGGTTACAACTATTTTGGAAAACTGACTATGTCCACAAACACTGAACATATTCTCATACTATAACCCAATACTTAGGCTTCTCCAAACCCAAGTACATGTACGGAAAGTACTAGAACATTTACATCGTGTTACAAAAGCACAATGTAGTGTACTATAATGTGGCTAGGGTAATGACTAGAGGAGGTACGGGTGGTGGTGGGGGTGGGTCCTAGAGATACTGGTGGTGGTCTGCTTCTTGATCCAGGTGCTGGTTTTGTGGGTATGATCACTTTGAAAAACTCATGAGATTGTACCTTATGATTTGTGTATATGTTGTACCTAATGTTATACTTAAATAAAAATTTCATCTTAAAGAAATAACTGTAATGCCTGCAGAGTAGAGAAGATAGCAGAGTGGGCAGTCTGGATGTGGGGTGTCAGGCAGCTCTTGCAAGACCTCAGGCCCAAGATGGAGCTGGTAGTTGAGAAGTAGCAGAACAGGTTTTGGAGAAGAAAACCAAGAGGACTTTGGGATGCACTGGCTGGGGCAGGGTGCATGAAAGGGAGGTGTCAAGATTGCCTCCCAGGTGCTGACTTGTGTAACCAGACAAAGGTGTTTTCCTCCCCAGAGAAGGGGAGCATGGGGGGGGCAAGTTATTGGGCAGGTGGGTGGTAGAGATGAAGTTGGGGTTCCAGAGAGTACACAAGTGTACTCACTGCTTGGGCAGTTGGGTATGTAGGTCTGGAGTCCAGAAGAAAGGCTTGAAAGGCAAGCTGTTAATAAACTGACCTCAAAGAAGTAGAACTTGAACTGAAATTTTTTTTATTTTTTTTAAATTTATTAAATTGGAACTGAATTTTTTGAAGAAAGATACCAATTATCCACGTGCCAGGCATCCCTGGGCTAAACACCTTATCCATGTAGTCTCCTTAGTTCCCATGTCCATGGTGATACTATGAGTGCATGATGTTACCACAGAGCAAGTGTGCTTAGAGAAGTTAAGAGAATTGTGGATATATTGAGCTTTAGGGGGAGGGCAGGAAGATAGATCGGCAGGGATTTCCAGATTCAGATCTTCTGACCTAAAGTTCTGTTGAATCCCGAGACTCAGCGGGCTCTGTGTGATGGACCCTAGATGACACGCAAGGGCAGCCACAGCATCCATTTAGATCAGATCAGGAGATCGGAATTGCATGTATTGGAAGAAATCTTTGAGAAAGATTATATATATCCATCTGTGAGTCTGGGAAGGAGCTCAGAGGTTTGGACTTCATGAGTGTTCCAGATCAGGTTTAGAAGATAAACTCTCAACATTCCAGTCTAGTTAAGCCACCTGCCAGCTAAGTGACCTTGGGCAAGTCACTTAATTCACCCATATTTGTGTTTTCTGTAGTTGAATTAAAAACTATCACAACACACGTTTATCATCTGACAGGGTTTGTGGGGCAGGAATCTGGGCACCCCTCGGTGGGGTCTTCTCCTCATGGTCTCTCACAGGCTGAATGAAGGGTCAGCCAGGGCTAAGCTCTCATCTGAGGCTTGTCTGGGGAAGTATCTGCCTTCAGGCTCCCATGCTGGCAGGATCCAAATCCCTGCAGCAGATCAGACTGAGGGCCTTAACTCCTTGCTAAATGTCAGTAGGAGGCTACTCTGAGTTCCTTCTGATGTGGGGCTGTCTGTATGATGATGTTACTCATCAAAACTGGCAATAAAGAGTCAATGAAGACCATCTCTGAGCAGGATGGAAGTTATAGTCTTAAGTAGCATATCATGGCAGTGACATCCCATCACCTTTGTGCTGTTGTAATAATTAGAGCCAGGTCTCAGATCCTGCCCACATTCAAGGGGAGAGGACCACGCAAGGCATGATCACCAGGAGTCAAGGACCGTTAGGGGCCACTTTTGTGTCTGTCTGCCATGATGCCTCAGTGTTCTCGTCTGTAGAATAGGACCTCATGGGTAATTGTGTAAAGAAGATAATAAAGTTAATACATGTAAAGCACTTAGCACAATTTCTAGAACATATTTATGCTCCAAAAATGGTTCATTGGTATTTTTATTCTTCTGATTCTGAAGTCATATGGCCTTGTGAAAGGATTCTCACTTTAAAAAAAAAATAAATAAATTCACCAAAATGGCCAGCTTCCTCTGGGGCATTTGAAATACAGCATCATTCACAAGCAAAACATGCCCACCCAACTGGGAAGAAAAGTCATTTAGTAAAAAGTGAGACAAGTAATCTCCGGGTAGCACTGCAAGGAGATACAAGGTATCCATGTCTGGCACTAAAATATGAGAAATTAATGCCCCCACTATCTAATAGGGTCCGCAGTCCCCTTTCTGCAGATATGCAGACCGTGGTTCTATCGCATTAGTTTCCAAATACTGACTCATTGGCGTGCAAGTACAAATATCTGCCTTTTAGTCACGGGCAAGGAAAACATGCATTCTACTTGCTGCTATAAATCAGCAGGCTTTCAAGGTACTCCTTGATGATGGTGTTGACAGTAAGCCTTCAGGAGGTAGAGGAAAGGTGTTGGACTGGGAGTCGGGAGTCTTGGGTTTGAATCCGAATTCAAGGACAATGATCCTTGTGCCTCCGGTCCAGTTACTTCCTTCTGGCCCTCCATTGGCTCCTCTGGAGTAGGAGAAGTTTTCCTCTTCTGCCTCTTTGGCAGAAGCTCTTTGCTTCTTTGCTCTGATGAATTTCTTTGATTCTAAATTTCAAAGGCACGTTGGACTTCTAGGTCTCCTAGAAGCCATTGGAGGGGTGGCCTGCCACTCGTCCTGTACAAAGGTAGAAGGTCAAGGCATGCTTCTCCCGACCCCCTGTGCTTAATGTTCATTTCTTAGCCTGAATTTCAAGTTGGTCACGCAAGGACGTCTTGTGTCCAAATGCATCTGAGGATAAAAATAAGCTTCTGTGAGTTTTCCCCAGGGGTGAGCAATTCCACATCCATTAGTAACCTCAGCTTCCACACGCCTGCTTGGCACAAGGCATGCGTTCATAGAATGCTAAAATGTTTTTTATTAAAGATTTATTTATTTATTTATTTATTTATTGCGAGTACAAGCAGGGGGAGGGAGAGTGGCAAGCAGACTCCGCACTGAGCACGGAGCCGGACGCAAGGCTCGATCTCTCCACCCTGCGATCATGACCTGAGCCCAAATCAGGAGTCGGATGCTTAATCGACTGAGACACCCAGGCACCCCAGGATGCCACAGTCTTTTATGAAAAGGAGGCTGGGGCTGAAATACCAAGCCTGCTGGATGATAAACCTGTTGTTGCCATTATACTACAAGACGATGTCCTAGGATTTTGGGAGAGGTCGTTCCTTTGTTCACCCGCTCATTCAAACGTCCGCGAAGGACTTAGTAACTAATGTGAGTCAACCCGGAGTGCTTGGGGATAGAGCTCTGAAAGGGGGTTTGGTCTTCAGAAGCCCGGAGTTTAGTGGGGTAGGCAAGTAAAGGGAAAATTTTATGTACTTGCCACTGGATGACTGATGACATTCGTGCTTTAGAGTCCTGTCTTCTGGTTGGAGGACGAGGATCGTGGTCCTTCTACAGCTGGGCGCTATGCTACGGGCTTTACGTATATTAACTCCTTTAATTTTCATGAGAACCCTTAGAGGTAGGTTTTAATTTTCACTCCCATTTTACAGCCAAGGAAGTTGGGGGCAGAGGAGAGGTCAGGATACTTGCTGGAGGTCACGCAGCTGGGAAGTGGTAGGTCAGGAGCCTGACCTTGGGGGTCTGCTCTTGACCACGCCCCATGCCTCATGGAGCTGTCCACTCAGCGGGCATTTACGGCACATTTGCCGTGGGCTAGCAGATGGGGGCGTCAGTGATGTGTCTCCTGTCCCGGAGGGGTTCACAGCCCACCACACAGCAGTCTGTGTGGAGAGGCAAGTGCAGAATGCCGTGGTGTCCAGAAGTGCCCAGTGCGCACCCCCACACAGGAGGGCGTGTGCCCGTTCACCTTGGTACCCCATCCGTACACACGGTGGTGGTGGGCTGGTCTCTGTAATGCCCCGAAACATCCCTTGCTCCCCGTTTGCTCTTAGCCCGATGTGTATCCCAGGATGAAGACAGATAGACCTTCGGCTTTCAAGAAATGCCCTAATGGTTTTCTTGCTGTTGCCGTATCAGGAACATTGATATTATTATCTGAATAATAGCTTTAAAAAATCAACTCTACAGTCTTTTCTTTTTACTCAGACTCATCCTACCACAGACTCAGGATGCGAGTTGTAGATCCTCCTGACGTGCATTAAAATCAGTGCAACAGCCAGGGGCGCCCGGGGGGCTCCGTCAGTTAAGCATCAGACTCTTGGTGTCGGCTCAGGTCGTGATCTTGTGGTTGTGAGATCGAGCCCCACGTCAGGCTCTGAGCTCAGTGTGGAGTCCGCTTGAGACTCTCTCTCCTCTGCCTCTGTCCCACCCCTGCTCTCTCTCTCAAATAAATAAATCCTTTTTTTTTCTTTTTAAGATTTTATTTATTTATTTTTGAGAGAGAGAGAGTGTGAATGGGTGGGAGGGGCAGAAGGAGAGGCAGACTCCTGGCCGAACAGGGAGCCCGAGATGGGTCAAACAGGTAAGACTTTTTAAAAAAAAAAATTGTGCCAATTCACATAAAAATCATCCGTGGCCCGTATAAAATCCCGCCGTGGCCCGCCACGGAGGAGCCGCCTGCCTGCCACACTTTGTGTCACATACTGCACCGCCGTGGCCTGTCTCCTGCTGTGTTGCTAATGAGGTATCATCTTAGGGACTTTTAATTTTTCCAGAAACAAGGGTGAGTTCAAGGCCAACTCAGAGTATGAAAGTGCTGCGATGTTAAGATACCATTTCAATTTCTTTTTTTTTTTTATAAATGTTTCTTTTTTTATTTTTTTATTATTATTTTTTAAATTTTTATTTTTTATAAACAAATTTTTATCCCCAGGGGTACATGTCTGTGAATCGCCAGGTTTACACACTTCACAGCACTAACCATAGCACATACCCTCCCCAATGTCCATTACCCCACTCCCCTTTCCTGATCCCCCTCCCCCCAGCAACCCTCAGTTTGTTTTGTGAGATTAAGAGTCACTTATGGTTTGTCTCCCTCCCAATCCCATCTTGTTTCTTTTCTTCTTTTTCTGCCCCCCTAGTCCCCCATGTTGCATCTCCACTTCCTCATATCAGGGATATCATATGGACCATTTCCTTACACCACACATGAAAATAGATTCAAAATGGATGAAGGACCTCAATGTGAGAAAGGAATCCATCAAAATCCTTGAGGAGAACGCAGGCAGCAACCTCTTCGACCTCAGCCGCAGCAAC
>PISX010027539.1:0-22849 GCA_004024625.1 Mellivora capensis | reverse complement strand
TGTATTCTGTTGCTTTGGGATGAAATGTTCTGAATATATCTGTGATGTCCATCTGGTCCAGTGTGTCATTTAAGGCCTTTATTTCCTTGTTGATCTTTTGCTTGGATGATCTGTCCATTTCAGTAAGGGGAGTGTTAAAGTCCCCTACTATTATTGTATTATTGTTGATGTGTTTCTTTGATTTTGTTATTAATTGGTTGATATAGTTGGCTGCTCCCATGTTAGGGGCATATTTAAAATTGTTAGATCTTCCTGTTGGAGGGACCCTTTAAGTATGATATAGTGTCCTTCCTCATCTCTTATTATAGTCTTTGGCTTAAAATCTAATTGATCTAAGGATTGCTACCCCAGCTTTCTTCTGATGTCCACTTGCATGGTAAATTGATTTCCACCCCCTCACTTTAAATCTGGAGGTGTCTTCGGGTCTAAAATGAGTTTCTTGTAGGCAACATATTGATGGGTTTTGTTTTTTTATCCATTCTGATACCCTGTGTCTTTTGATTGGGGCATTTAGCCCATTAACATTCAGGGTAACTATTGAGAGATATGAATTTAGTGTCATTGTATTGCCTGTAAGGTGACTGTTGCTGTATATTGTCTCTGTTCCTTTCTGATCTACTACTTTTAGGCTCTCTCTTTGCTTAGAGGACCCCTTTCAATATTTCCTATAGAGCTGGTTTGGTGTTTGCAAATTCTTTCAGTTTTTGTTTGTCCTGGAAGCTTTTTATCTCTCCTTCTATTTTCAATGATAACCTAGCTGGATATAGTATTCTTGGCTGCATGTTTTTCTTGTTCAGTGCTTGAACATACCATGCCAGTTCTTTCTGGCCTGCCAGGTCTCTGTGGATAAGTCTGCTGCCAATCTAATATTTTTACCATTGTATGTGACAGACTTCTTTTCCCGGGCTGCTTTCAGGATTTTCTCTTTGTCGCTAAGACTTGTAAATTTTACTATTAGGTGATGGGGTGTGGACCTATTCTTGTTGATTTTGAGGGGGGTTCTCTGCACCTCCTGGATTTTGATGCTTGTTCCCTTTGCCATATTAGGGAAATTCTCTACAATAATTCTCTCAAATATACCTTCTGCTCCCCTCTCTTTCTTCTTCTTCTGGAATCCCAATTATTCTAATGTTGTTTCATCTTATGGTGTCACTTATGTCTCTAATTCTCCCCTCATGGTCCAGTAGCTGTTTGTCCCTTTTTTGCTCAGCTTCTTTATTCTCTGTCATTTGATCTTCTATATCACTAATTCTTTCTTCTGCCTCATTTATCCTAGCAGTAAGAGCCTCCATTTTTTATTGCACCTCATTAATATTTTTTTTTAATTTCAACTTAGTTAGATTTTTGTTCTTTTATTTCTCCAGAAAGGGCTTTTAGATCTCCAGAGAGGGTTTCTCTAATGTCTTCCATGCCTTTTTCGAGCCCGGCAAGAACCTTGAGAATCGTCATTCTGAACTGTAGATCTGACATATTACCAATGTCTGATTGATTAGGTCCTAGCCTTCAGTACTTCCTCTTGTTCTTTTTTTTTTTTGTGGTGAGTTTTTCCACCTTGTCATTTTTTCCAGATAAGAGTATATGAAGGAACAAATAAAATACTAAAAGGGTGGCAAAGACCCCAGGAAAATGTGCTTTAACCAAATCAGAAGAGACCCCAAATCGTGGGGGGGAGAAAGGGGATAAAAAGAAGTTTAGGGAAAAAAAAATTAAAAAAAAAATACAAATAAAGAAAAAACATAAAAATAAAGAAAAAAATATATATATATTAGACAGGTGACTAGAACAGGGTCACCCACTTAATTTTGGGGTATTTTGGTCTCTTAGAAAAAAATTCCTCCCAAATTTTAAAGAATGAAAAACGTATATAAGGGTAAACACAATGAAGGGTGAAATATGCCTATAAAGATGAAAAAAAATTTTTTTTAATTTCTAAAAATGGAGTTGATAAAGTAAGTTGGTTGGGAGAATAAAGAAAAAAAAGTGGAGAGAATTTGCTCAGGCTGGAGACTAGAACAAGCCCGGAGCTAGATTTAGGGTATATTTTGATCTACTAGAGGAAGTTTTACCCCAAATTTTTTAGAAGAGAGAAACCTATATGTATACAAAAAATAAAGTTAAATACTATGAAGGATAAAATGTGACTATAATAATGAAGGTTCAAAAAAGATTATTACTTTTTTGGAAAGGTATTGTTAAGATAAACTAGTTTAAAAACGTAAAAAAGAAAAGGGTAAAAGTTAAAAAAATTTAGCAGAAGAAAAAAAATAAAATTAAAGAAAAAATTAAATTAACTGTGAGACTAAAGAATCATGGGGGGAAAGCCATGAATTCCGTGCTTTGCTTTCTCCTCCTCTGGAATTCCACTGCTCTCCTTGGTAAGTGAACTTGGTTTTGGCTGGATTTCTTGTTGATCTTCTGGGGGAGGGGCCTGTTGTAGTGATTCTCAAGTGTCTTTGCCCGAGGCAGAATTGCACCACCCTTACCAGGGTCCGGGCTAAGTAATCCGCTCGGTTTCACTTTCGGAAGCTTTTGTTCCCTGAGCGCTTTCTGTAGAGTTCCGGAGGACGGGAATTAAAATGGCGGCCTCCCAATCTCTGGCCTGGAGCTGCCGAGAGCTCGGGGCCCCACTGCTCAGTGCGCCTCAGAGAAAAGCCCCAGTCAGTCCTGTCTCCCTGGCTTCCGGCCGCACTCCGAGCTCACCCAGCCTGCGACTGCTTCAAGGTAAACCTGAGCTGGGAGCTCACTCCTCAGCTCTGTCTCTGTAGCCAGCTTCCCTGCTCTAATACCTGCTAGCTCTGCGACACTCAGACACCCCTGATCCTTCTGTGACCCTGCGGGACCTGGGGCCACGCTGACCCCACGTGGGCTTCACCCCGGTTTAGCCTCTGGAGCGATGTTCCTCCGTGGAGCAGAGTTTTAAAAGTCCCGATTTAGTGCTCCGTTGCTCCGCCGCTTGCCAGGAGCCGGCCCCTCCCCCGCGGTCTATCCTCCCGTTGCTTTCGATTCACTTCTCCGCCAGTCCTACCTTTCAGAAAGTGGCCGATTTTCTGTTTCCAGAATTGCTGTTCTCCCTCCCCCTTGATCTCCCGTTGGATTTGTAGGTGTTCGCAATGGTTTGATAAGCTATCTAGCTGATCTCCTGCTACCTGATGTCGTCTCAGCTGCTACTTCTCCGCCATCTTGACTCCTCCCACACCATTTTTTTTTTATTCCTATATCCTCCTTTGAGGATATAGGAATAAATAGAATAAATAAATAAATAGAATTCTTTCTATTCCTGCCCCCTTTTCTTCTAATACAGGCATATAAACAAGCAAACTCACAGAATTGGTAGGAGTTCCAGAAACAAATAAATACTCTAAAGCACAGAATAATGCAATGAAGGCAGTTAATAGTCCACCAACACAAAATGTCATCTTTCTCCATGTAGCAGAATCTCTGGTTTTTATCTGGGAACATGGCTACTCAGAACAAATATTTTCCCAGCCTTGCTTTCATCTGGATGTGGCTGTGTGACTGCATTCTGGTCAGTGAGAGGTATGTGGAAGTGTCATATGGCAGCATCTGAGAACTTTCCTTAGAAGAAGCTAATGTGCACTTTTTGTTCTTTCTTCTTTATCTCTTACTGTCTTCTGGATGGAATGCAGATGTGATGGTTCAACCTGATACATCCAAGAAAAAACCTTGGTAATGGTACTTGTTTCCCTGAGGATCTCTCTTTTGAACTCTCTTCTTCTGAAATTCTACATAAAGAAAAATCAACTTTTATATTGTTTTAACTACTGTTTCTTGGGTACTTGTTACTTGCAGCCAAACCTACCTCTAACTAGTATATTTAGTATTACTCAGCTTTATTAGAAGTATTTCTCCCAAAGATATTTATTATAACAATTATGTCTTTCATTTACTATAATTTGCAAGTAAAAAGTTCAACAAATATTTGAAATGTCAGTCTTTTTTATCTTCACGCAACAAGAAGACAATTTGTGCATTCTGTATTCCAAATGTATTTGTATATGAATTTTCATCTTTAAAATAATCTTGACACATAATCAATTCTTCTATTTTTTGAAATGTCACTATTGATTTAAGGATGACCACACTGATACCAATGATCATTATGGATCTAATAATACCTCACCCCAATTTTGTAGTCCAACTCTGTGCCTGTATTATTTTTTGAAGCTTTCTAAAAACAATGGTGTGGTTTCCAATTCTATGTGTAAGGAGCTTTAAAGTCACCACTACATCATAACAACAAGTAAAAATCTGAACAGACTGAAAAGTCAACAACTCTTCTTAAATGCATAAGAGATGTGAAGACACAAGACAGAATGCTGCTCCTGATATTGAAGAGAAAAACAAGAAAATACAGGGAGTCACAGCTTAACAGGACAGAGGCACACCAGAAATCATTGTGGGTATCAGTGTCAGGGTAGAAAAACCTGATCTGTAATTGATAAATTGCTGAAGATTCAATGTGGACAACTCAAAGAGTTAAAAACTCCATGGGGCCCCAGTCATAGGGAGAGCCACACAATATTATGTGATTTACCCCAAGGAGTTTGAATGGGTTCCCACAGTAAATTTCAGAGAAAAATCCCCTTAAGCTTCTGGCAGAGGGAGAGGAAAAGGGACCATTTGAAATATGCCACAGTATTCTATTTTTGTTAAAAAGTCTCCTTTCATGAGAAACTAGCTAACCAGAGCCTAAGCTGTTGGATATTATCAGAGTCAAGTAGAACTGGGGGAAGGGAAATACCCAATCCAGCCCACTATAAACCACTCTAGCCATTCCTTTGCAACTGAGATAGAAGGGGACAAAAATGAAAAATATGTGAAGTTCACAGTCTAGAGGCATAGGTCACTAAAAGACTGAGAGCTAATCATAGGACCATAGAACACTTCTCTCTCCCCACATTTCAACACCACATTATAAAGAACTATTTACAGCAACTTTTTTTGCCTGATACATCATGGCTGTTGGGAATAAAATTATGGGGCAAATCAAAGGCAAAGAACACAATTTGAAGAGACAACAAGCATCAGAACCATCTTTATTGGATGGCTGGGATGCTGGAATCATCAGACTAGGAATTGAAAACAACCCAAATTAATATGCTAAAGATGCTAATGGCTAAAGTAGAAAGCATGTCAGAACAAATGAGCAAGGTAAGGGGAAAAATGGAAATCCCAAGAAGGCACCAAAAACAGATGCTTGAGATAAAAGGCACTGCTACAGAAATGTAGAATAATGTTGATGGGCTTATCAGTAGATGGGACACGGCTGAGGAAAGAATCTCTGAGTTTGAGGATATCTCAATAGAAACCTCCAAAACTGAAAAGCAAGGAGAACAAAGACTAAAAAAAGAAAAATAGAACAGAATACCCAAGGCCTGTGGGACAGCTACAAAATATGTAACATACACATAATGGAAATACCAGAAGGAGAAAAAAGAGAGAAAGGAACAAAGGAAATATTTGAAAGAATAATGACTGAGAATTCCCCCAAATTAATGTTAAACAACAAACCATGAATCCAGGTAGACTGGAGAACACCAAGCAGGATAACTGACGAAAAACTACATATACCCAAATCATTTTCAAGCTATAGAAAATCCAAGATAAAGAAAAAGTCCTGAAAGAAGCTGAAGAAAAAACACTTTACCTACAACAGAACAAAGATAAAAATTACATTCAACTTCTCCTCAGAACCAAGCAAGAGAATGGAGTGAAATATTGAACATGTTGAGAGAAAAAAATCACCAACCTAGAATTTTTCATCCAGTGAAATTATCCTTCAAAAGTGAAGGAGAAATACTTTCTCAGACAAACAAAATTTGAGGGAATTTATTGCCAGTAGACTTGCCTTATGAGAAATATTAAAAGTTGTTCTTTAGAGAGAAGGGAAATAATATAAGTTAGAAACTTGGTTATGTGTAAAGAAAGGAAGAGCAGCAAAGAAGGAATAAATGAAGGTAAAATAAAAACTTGTTTTTCTTATTCTTAGTTGACCCAATAGGTAATAATTTATTCAAACTAATAAAAGCAGCCATGTATTCAATTATATATGTTTAGGAATATGTCATATTTTTATATGTATATATACGTATATATATATGCCCCATATGTATATATACAAATATGTGTATATATGTAAGCAGAGAAATATTTAGATATAATCTAACAAAATACATATAAGATCTATATGGGAAAACTATAAAACTGATGAATAAAATCAATATACTAAATAAATGGAGAATGTTTCATGTCCATGATAGGTAGACCCAATATTATCAAGATGCTGTTCTTCCCAGTCTTATCTATAGATTTAATGCTGTCCCAATCAAAATCTCAACAAATAATTTTATGGATATCAACAAACTCATTCTAAAGTTTATATGGAGAGGCAAAAGACCATTTCAGTTTCCACGAGTTTGACAAGATTTTATTTTTCAGATTCTATAAATAAGTGATACTATGTAGTCAGTATTTGTCTGTTTCTGTCTGGCTTATTTTACTTAGCATAATGCTCTTCAGGTTTATCTGTGTGGCTATAAAGAGAAGAACTCCTTTATTTTTTAAGGTTGAATAATATACTATGTTTTCTTTATCCACTCATCCATCAATAGACACTTAGGTTGTTTCCATACCTTAGCTATTGTGAATATGGGAGTATAGATATCCCTTCAAGATAATGACTTTTTTTCCTTTGGCTATATACCCAGACGTGGGATTGCTGGATCATGTGGTAGTTCTGTTTTTAATCTCCTGAGGACACATCATATTCTTTTCCAGAATGAATGTAAAACCATTTTACATTCCCACCAACAATGTACAAGCATTCCTCTTTCTTCACATCCTCAGTAGCATTAGACTTTGGTAATAAATATCCTACCTGGTGTGAATTGATATCTCATTGTGATTTTGATTTGCATTTCCCTGATGATTAGTGATGCTGAGCTCCTTTTTTATGCGTCCATTGACCATTTGAATGTATTCTTTGGAAAAATGTCTATTGTTTAGCTGACTACTTTTTAAATGAATGGCTTGTTTTGCTTTTGAGTTGTGTGTCAGTTATGTATTTTGTATTAATCCCATATCAAATGTATGATATAATGATATTTTCTTTCATTCTATAGCTTGATTTTTAATTTTTTTGGTTTTCTTTGCTGTGCAGAAACTTTTTACTTTGATGTCACCCCACTTGTTTATTTTTTCCTTTATTGACTTTGCTTTTGGTGTCAAATCCAAAAAATCATAGCAGAACCAATGTCAAGGATCTTTTTTTTTAAAAGATTTTATTTATTTATTTGACAGACAGAGATTACAAGTAGGCAAGAGAGGCAGGCAGGGAGAGAGAGGAGGAAGCAGGCTCTCCGCGGAGCAGAGAGCCTGATGTGGGGCTCGATCCCAGGACCTTGGGATCATGACCTGAGCCGAAAGCAGAGGCTTTAACCCACTGAGCCACCCAGGTGCCCCCAGTGTCAAGGATCTTGTTCCCTTGTTCTCTCCTAGGAGTTTAAAGGTTTCCAATGTTCAGGTGTTTAATTTATTTTGAGTTTATTTTTGTGTATAGTGTAAGGTAGGGTTCAGTTTCATTCTTTTGCATCTGGCTTTTCCCAAAATTATTTATTGAAATTATTACCCTTTCTTCATTGTATATTCTTGCATCCTTTCTCAAAAATTAATTGACTGTATATGCTTGGGTTTATTTCTGAGTTTTCTATTCTGTTGCATTGATCCATGTGTCTGTTTTATCCCAATGCCATACTGTTTGGGTTACTATAGTTTTGTAACATGGTTTTAAATCAGGAAGTGTGATGCCTCCAGCTTTGTTCTTCTTTGTCAAGATTGCTTTGGCTATTCAGTAAGTTTTGTGATTTTTAGAATTGTTTGATCAATTTCTGTGACAAATACCATGGAATTTTCATAGGGATTTCACTGAATCTGTAGATTGCTTTGGGTAGTATGGAAATTTGAAAAATATTAATTTTTCCAATCCATAAGCACAAAAATCTTTTCATTTATTTGTTTCTTCATGTTCTTTTATCAATATTTTATCATTTTCAGTGAAAAGATCTTTCAGCTCCTTGGTTAAATTTATCTCTAGGCATTTATTAATTTTTTTATGTTATTGTAAATGTAATTGTTTTTCCACTTTCTCTTTATAGTAGTTTCTTGTTAGCATATAGAAACATAACTGATTTTTATATACTGATTTTGTATCCTCCAATTTTACTCATTTATTAGTTCTAACAGTTTTTCAGTGGCATTTTTAGAGTTATTCTATATATACTACCATGTCATCTACAAATATTGACAGTTTTCCTTTTTTTCTGATTTGGATCTTTTACTTCTTTTTATTGCTAATTGTTCTGGGTGAGTCTTTCTGTACTATGTAAAATAATAATAAAAGAATAAAAATAATGAGAATAGGTAATCATGTCTCATTCTTGATCTCAGAGAGAAAGCTCTCAGTTTTTCATCATTGAGTGTGATGCTATCTCTAGGAGTGTCATGTATGGTTTTTGTTATGTTGATGTACTTCCTTCTACATCCATTTGCTTAGAGTTTTTACCATGAAAGGATGTTAGTTTTGCCTGTGCTTTTTCTGCACCTATTGAGATGATCATATGGTTTTTATCCTTCATTCTGTTCATGCAGTGTAGCATATTGATTTGCAGATGTTGAACCATTAAACAATGGAATATTAGCCAGCACTAGAAAGACATAAGTTACCGATCCATAAAAGACATGGAGAAACTTTAAATGCATATTACCAATTGAAAGAAATCAATCTGAGAAGGCTATGTATTGTATGATTCCAATTATATGACATCCTGGAAAGGGTGAAATTGTAGAGACAGTAAAAAAGATCAGAGGTTGCCTGGGGTTGGAGAATGTAGGGGGGGATGATTAGGCAGAACACAGAGGATTTTTAGGGAAGTGAAAATACTCTACATGATACCATAATGATGGATGCATGAATTATAAATTTGTCTAAACACACAGAACATACAATACTAGAAATGAGCCCTATGGTAATCTATGAAATTTAGATTATTGTGATATGTCAATGTAGGCTCATCAATTATAACAAAATACCTTTTGGTGAGGGAGGTTGATAAAAGGGAAGGCAATGTATGTGTTGAGGTGGAGGTACATGGGAAATATTGTTGCAGGTGTATGTGTTGCAATGTATGTGTTGAGGTGGAGGTACATGGGAAATAAATGTTGCAGGTCTAAGACTTCTCTAAAAAAATAAGTTTTTAAAAAAATGATGGTGAGAATGAATGTAGTCTAGAGTGAGTAGAATGTTCTAGAACAAGCCATCTGTTTATGTCTCTGCCTGAAGTAATATTTTTACCCAGATGGTATCTGGTTAAAAATTATGGATAAAGGGACGCCTGGGTGGCTCAGTTGGTTAAGCGGCTGCCTTCGGCTCAGGTCATGATCCCAGCATCCTGGGATCGAGTCCCACATCGGGCTCCTTGCTCGTTGGGGAGCCTGCTTCTCCCTCTGCTTCTGCCTGCCACTCTGTCTGCCTGTGCTTGCTCTCTCTCTCTCTCTCTCTCTGACAAATAAATAAATAAAATCTTTTTAAAAAATTACGGATAAAAATAAATGTAGAGCTTAAAACATCAATTAGTAGGTATTGATGATGTAGAAAAGAATTATAGTCAATATCAACAAGCTGTCAGAAGGCAAAAAAATCAAGGTGAGGTTTTGAAGGGTTATATAGGCTGGCAGCAGACCTGTCCCCCTTCTCCTCTTTAAAATTATTGTCCCCAACCCCTAGGGACATCTTGGCATATGAAAGTGGTTTTCTTTAAAGTCCAAATTCCTTAATTGGTCATAACTAATTCTCTATGATATGATTACTACTTATTTCCCCACCATTTTCTCCTCTGAGCAACCACATTCAGGTTATGTGTCCTCTAAATATACCAAGTTAGGGGCGCCTGGGTGGCTCAGTGGGTTAAGACTCTGCCTTCGGCTCAGGTCATGATCTCAGGGTCCTGGGATCTAGCCCCACATAGGGCTCTCTGCTCAGCGGGGAGCCTACTTCTCCCTCTCTCTGCCTGACTCTCTGCCTATTTGTAATCTCTCTCTGTCAAATAAATAAATAAAATCTTTTAAAAAAATAAATAAATATACCAAGCTCTTCCCCATCTTAAATCCTTATATATATTTTTCCTTCTGCCTTGGATGCTCTTCTCCTTTTCTTCTGAGTAGATACTCTCAAATCACAGCTCAAACAACATCTTGTGGATGAATGCTTCCTATAATCTCCCTTCTCATGCCCTTCCTGGGCAAAGGAAAAAACTACCTTCTCTGTATGCCCAGAGCACCTATTATAACATCACATTTTATTATGATTAAGCATGTGTTTGACTTTCTCTTCCCCTATACTGTGAATTTTTTGGAAGCTGAAATTGTCTTATTCCAATGCCCACTATGTTTTCAAGTATTATCTCTGTGGGCCCCATTGCTACAGAACATGAAACATGACCCACTGACAGAAACATAACACAGCAACCACATCATTAAATATTGCATTCCTTAAACAATCTGATTCTGAGCAGAAAATATTTGAAGAATAGGCCAGAGGATCTGGAAATGCTCTCTCAAAAGTATGTTGGCTCTTCCTAGGGTATAATATCACAAATCAGAGGGTCCTGCTAGGGTTGGATATGACCAGATTTTTACCTCATATATTTTGTTTCAGAGGCAAAAGTTTATAAGCGGAAAATATTCATGAATGGATGTATTTCAGTGTTCATAGCATCTCCCAGATGTAACTATCTGGGTATCCTCAAGTTCTTCACCTTCAACAGTCATTTTTATCTTTAATACCCAAATAAAGTGGCTCAAACTCCCCATTTTCTCCCCCATAGCTTTAAGGATACTTGGGACTTGATATTTTTCCTGATTAATTCTGATTCTAATTTCTCATACTGCATTTTGATCTCTGATCTAAAACCTCACCTTCTGTATCCCTTGTTCTCCCTCCTTTAACCTCACAATCCCTTCTCTTGTTGGTATGACCAAGAGTTTTTCATTTCTCTCGTGAACCACTAGCATAAGCTTGCGCATAAACTGATTTTTACTGAAGTTTAAAGGAAATAGTATAGCATATTCCAAGCAATAATTTAAAAATTAATATTAGACATCACTGTCATAAAATGTCAGCATCCTCTCCTGCCAAAGGAATTCCTTAATAGCTAGAATTTTCTAGTCCAAATCTTGTCTTCTTTTCTGGTTTTCATTTCTCCACGATGTTCTACCAAGATATTCCAGCTGCTAGCTCACAGTTTTCCAATGTATTTTGAACAGAGGAATTTAACTGTCTCCACACCCATTAAACCTCCAATATGTTTTCAGTCTATTTTTGCATCTCCAGAAACTATTGGGAGACTCTAATAAGCAAAGAATGATCATTTGTAGCCTTCAGCAGCCTAGAAAACCATCAGAAACATTGAAATTTCAGTTTCTATTCTAATATAATTTAATCTGTATGCAGGACTCTTTACATACCAGTATGCAAAAGAGAAAAAGATTTTTCTCCTCTTGTACAAAGTAAGTCCCCAGAGATCATGATTCATACACATTCACACACAAATACACATGTTACACAGCATAGGTACTGAACTATCTGGTCAAGTTTTTGCATACATAGTTTCTGAATGCTTGATAGCATTCAGTCACATTTAACAAAGAGATAATCCCAGACTGGATGGAGGTTTTCTCAGCCAGGAATTGGAGGCTCAGAATTTCCACTGGTTTTTCAGGAAAGGTGTATATACCAAGCCATTCATGAAGATATATAAAAGCCATCTCTTTGTGGGGGGTTTTCAACAGCCTTGAGAATATTGTATGCACTGTCATGGGTTCAGAGCCAGAGCACACTGGATTTGAGCACAAAGGCAATATTGTGCCCTGCTATTTTCTGCTAAAATGGTAGACTTGTCTGAACACCAAGGTACTACAAGACAAGCCGGCTCCATTTGGCTGCTTCTGTTGGAGAAACATGATGAGTATTATCTGACTCCTTGTTCCCATTGTCATTGTCTACACAGTACAAGGAAAGTGAGATCAAAGAGAAAAATGATGATTTTGTGAACCTCAGCATCTTAATAACACAGATGATTTGACTGGTATACTGGCAGGAATGTAGCTAGGCTAACACAGAACACTAATAAAGACATGCCTGAGGCCTCTCTCCCTTGATGAGCCTGTGTCTAACACATAAACATTAGCTATTTATTTAACACATGTGAGCCAGTGTTATAAAGGAAAGCAACCAGGTGCATATGTACTAACACAAATCTCATTATCATCAAACAGAAAAACAAGCCAATGAGCAAACTAACAGGGTAGGGAATGACACACTCTTACAGGCTGTTGTAGAAGGGTCTTCTCAGTTCTATAAATTAGCAAGTTACACTGAAGCAGGAAGTGAGGAAAAAGTGGTGGAAATGAACATATATTAATCCAACCATTGTTTCATGTTCATGCAGCACTATGGAACTTAGAACATAATCATTATAGTGTAATTCATTTCATTTAACCGTGCTATCTCCAATTCACATTTGAGGAAACTAAGATTCAAAGAAGCTAGGTAACATGACCAAGAGCACATAGCTACCAAGCAGTGGAATATGGACTCAGACAGGTGTTATGACCCCTCTATAGATTTTCTCCCATTGGTCTTTGTTGTCTCTGAAACCAGAGTTACCCTTCACAAAATTACATTATTGTCATCTCATCTGAAGCCAGCAGTTTCCAGAAACCTCTGTGCTAAACTGTATGTTCAGCTTTGGGTAACCTTCCCATCCTTTTTTATGTTTTTGCAGATGTTTACAAATCATTATAGATATTGGAAGATTTTGAATTGATAAAGATCATGGTTTCAAAGAAGGTAAATACTCACGGTCTTAGAGCTGAGTTAGAATCACCTTAGGTAAAGTCGTATTTCAGATATAAGGCCATGCTAGAAAACAGTCATCTCCTTGGTTATGAGGCTTCTGAAGGAAGTGAAAGGCACATGTGACAAGAGGTGCAGCCCTTATCAGAGTATATGGTCTTTGCCTTGTGAATAAATAGGAAAGACATTGTTATTTGTTGCACATGAATCTAGGGACACTGGAAGCTCTTCCATATGTGAAAAAGTGGGAGGAGAAATAAAATTCAGCTGTTCTTTCTCGTTCTTATCTTTTAATGCAATTTTTGCAAAAGCAGACATTTCATAGATGATGTTCCTTGAACTTTGCATATATTTGGGATGGGAAGTATCTTTTATTGCATAATCCTACTTATTTAAATATAGTTCCATGGGGGAAAAATAGTTCTCTGAAACCCAGAATCAATATGGCAAGAAAATTTTCTCCATTATTCTCTTCCGAGCACAATAATTTTAAAACAAGTTAGAGGTGCCTGAGTGCCAAGAGTTGGTTTAACACCTGACTCTTGATCTCAGCTCAGGTCTTGATCATAGGGTTGTGAGTTCAAGCCCTGCTTTGGGCTTCACACTGAGCCGAGAGCTTACTTTAAAAAAAATAATAGGTAACTATTAACGGATGCAAATTTTAAAATCATTTAGGAGGTCAGGGTGAATGTAGACTGTGACAAATGAATCTAACTATAATATAGGGCTACCTGGGTGGCACAGTCGGGGTTAAGCATTTAACTCTTGGTTTCCACTCAGGTCATGGAGTCAAGACCTGCATCAGGCTCCATGCTCAGGACAGTCTGCTTGAAATTCTCTTTCCCTCTGCTTCTGCCCCTCTCTCTCCCTCTTGTGCTCTCTCTCTCTAAAATGCACACATACATACACACACACACAAATAAAATAAGTTAAATGTGGCAGGGTGGGGCTTTTTGTCTATTTCCTTTTAGCTTTGAGGATAATAGCCCACAACAGTGATGCAATAGGAATGGGTGGGGTTGGGGGAAGAGACAGAGCAAGAGAGGGAGTGAGAGAAAAGTGAGGAGAGGAGAGATTAAGGCAAAAGGGGACTTGCTAACTTGATCACAGGTCACAGGTGCAGATTAAACCTGAATATCCCCTGAAAGGAAGAATCACATGGAGTTTCTGGTATTTGTGTGATGAAAAGACTACTTAAGGCTAATAGGAAGAACTGTTCTTAACCACTGTGTAGATTCAGAATATATTCATTGCCAGTCCCAAAGAAGACATTCTCTCTGGTGATGGGCTGAGCTGATGCATTCTCCAGTTCTTTGTTCAGTGTGACAGCAGAATTATGAATATGATGTTTGCATTGTTTTTAATTTATTAAACATTCATTTTCAAAGAGGTATTTAAAACCAATAGGTTGGTCATCATAATGAAATGGTAAGTACTTGGACTATGGAGGTGAAGTACCTGCCCATATGGTAATGTATCCATTTCTCTCCCTTCCCTAGAAGTTAAACCAATGTTGGAAGACTCAAAACAAAACAAAACAAAACAAACAAGCAAACAAACAAAATATTAAATATGTGCTTAAGTCACACAATAGCAGGAGAAAATTCTTGGCTAAATATATTTGATATATTTTTTAAAAGCATTAAAGACCAATAGACACATGAAAAGATGCTAATTACTAGGGAAATGAATATCAAAACCAAAATGAGATACTGCAGATCCCATGAACATAAAAATATAATAAAAAGATACTATGAACAACTCTATATTCTCAAATTTGATAACAAATGAAATGGACAAATTCCTTGGAAGATACAATCTGCCAAAACTCACAGACGGAGAAATAAACAATCTGAATAAGCCTGTGTCTATTAAATTAAATTAATAATTTATAGCCTTCTAACAGAAATCCCCAGGCACAGATGGGTTCATTGGTGGAGACTACCAAACATTTAATGAATAAATTATACCAAATCTATACAATCTCTTTCAGAGGACAAAAGAAGAAGGAACACGTCCTAAATTATTCTATGAGGCTGGCATTACCTTAATACCAAAACCAGACAAAGCCATTATAAGAAAACTACAAACCTATGCCTCATGAACATAAATGCAAAAATCCTCAAAAATGCTAACAAACCAAGTTCAATAATGTACAAAAAGAATCATATACCACAACTAGGTTGGATTTATTCTAGGTGTGCAAGGCTAATTAAACATTCAAAAAGCAAATAACAATCAACCCACTATACCAACAGGTTAAAGAAGAAAAATCATATGATCATATCCATAGGTGCAGAAAAAGCATTTGGCAAAATTCAACACCGATTCATTTTAAAACGTTTCACCATACCGCCTCAGTAAACTATGTAAAATGGAACTTCATCAACTTGATAATACTTATGAAATATACTTATGAAAAAAATACTTATGAAAAACCTACAGTTAACATAATTCTTAAAGGCAGGAAACTTGAGCTTTCCCACTAAGATCAGGTATGAAGTAAGGATGTTTCCTCTCACCACTTCTTTCAACATTATACTGGAATTTTTTGCTAATGTAATAAAAACAAGAAAAGGAAATAAAAGGTATATGGAATTGGAAAGAAAGAAATAAAACTGTCTTTGTTCACAGATAACATGATTATCTATGTAGAAAATCTGAGAGAGTCAACAAAAAAAATCTTCTGGAACTAACAAGTGATTATAGCAAGGTTTCAGATTACAAAGCTAATATACAAAAGTCAATAACTTTCTTATAATCAGTAATGAACGAGTGGAATTTGAAATTAAAAAGACAATACCATTTACATGTATGTACTTACATACATGTACATACATATAAATGTATATGTACATACACAGTAATATTTACATACATGTAATTCTAATTACATGTAAATACCATGTAATTAGAATTACATTACATTCCAAAATGAAATACCTAGATATAAATCTAACAACAAATGTAGAAGATCTGTGTGAGGAAAACTATAAAACTGATGATGAAGCAAACAAAAAAAACCCAACTAAATAGATGGAGAGATATTTCACAGTGGATTTTTAGGGCAGTGAAATGATTCTATATGGTACCATAATAGTGAATACATGACATTATACACTTGTCAAAACCCAAATAATATACAGTTCCGAGCATGAAACCCAAGGTAAACTATGGACTTTGGGTGATACTGATGTGCCAGTGTAGGTTCTTCAATTATAATAAATGTACCCTTTAGGGAGGGATGTTAATAGTGGGGGAGGCTATGCATTTATGGGAGCAGGAGACATATGCGAACTTTCTGTGCTTTTTGCTCATTTTTGCTTTGAATTTAAAACTGCTCTAAAAATAGTCTATAAAAAAACCCCACACTAAATGAGGTACCACTTCACATCCATTAGGATGGCTATTATAAAAAGACGGAAAATAACAAGTGTTAATAACGATTTAAAGAAACTTGATTGAACTTACATTACTTGTGGGAATGTAAAATGGTGTAGCCACTATGGAAAGTGGTATCACCATACCGCCTCAAAAAATTAAACAAAGAATTACCATAGTATCCAGCAATTCTTCCTCTGGGTATGTACCCGAAAGTATTGAAAGCAGGTACTTGAACAGATATGTATATACCGATGTTCATAACAGCATTATTCATAATACCCAGAGCTAAAAACAACCCAAATATCTACCAAGGAATGAATGGACAAAGAAAAGTGATATATGCTACAATTATGCCTTAAAAGGGAGGGAAATTCTTCCCTTCACATTCAATGACATGGATGAAACTTGAAGATACCATGCTAAGTGAAATAAGGCAGTCAACAGAAGGACATACATTGTATGATTCTACTTTTATGAAGATATGGAGTACATAGAGTAGTGAAATCATACAGAAAGAAAGTGAAATGGTGGTTGCCAAAGGCTGTGGGATAGGGAAAACGGGGAGTTTGTATTTAATGGGGACAGAGTGTTAGTTGGGGAAGATGAAAAAGTTCTCGAGATGGATGATGTTGATGGTTGGACAACAATGAGTATACTTAATGTCACAGACTGTGCATTTAAAAATTGCCAAGATGAATTTTCTGATGTATTTTACCATAATAAAAAGCATTGAAGTAGTTATCACAAGAAAGAAATCATAAATTTGTTGGACTTCCTGGAATTTATTTTACATTGTGGTATTATTTTTATTTTGATTTATATGTGGGTGGGGCACCAAATATTTTTCTGGGCTTAGGGTTTTAAAGATTTTAGTTTGGACCTGAGTAAATCACATATTCCTGGTGTACACAAAAATGCTAACAGCTTTCCCAGAGTTCTTAGCCCTCGGTTGTGTGGGAACTCCTGTCTCTTTCACTAAAAGACTCACAGTAAGTAAAGGCAACATCTAGATATCCATGGAGGTTTTTTCCAACCTTTGTAGTTTGAGAAGAGTGTCACACTTGTATTAGGACACAGACTGTACTGTTTTCTCAGCTCACAAAGATACCATGAGAGAGAATGCTTGGTGTCAGAGCATATAGTGAACATACCTGGTGGAGAGAAGTCAAGAAAACATACTGAAGCTATGCCCAACAAAATTTTTCACACAGAAATGCAAATATTCAATTGACTTTATAATTCACTTGTGTATTCAACTAATATTTATTGAGCTTCAAGTCACCAGGAATAAAACAGTGAAAAAGATGCAGTCCCAATTCTCAAGTCCATAGTCCAGGAGGGAAAACTTTCCTTTGGAAAGTATCTGTATCTCCATGCAAAAGCAGGAACCCCCTCTCCTAATTCTGGCATGACTATTAAGTGATTATTACCTCTCTCCCAATCCATATGGATCTTCATGGATTTTCATTTGTAATGCTGCCATTTAAAAGAAATTTATTAGTTTTTTTTTTTATTTTTAAAAAGGGTTTTGTTTATTTATTTGAGAGAGAGAGAGAGAGAAAGCAGTAGTGGTGAGGAGCGGCTAAGAGAGAGGGAGAAGCAAATTCCCTGCTTAGCTGGGAGCCCAATGTAGGGCTCCATCCCAGGACCCTGAGATCATGACAAGAGTCAAAGTCAAATGCTTAACTGACTGAGCTATCCAGGTACTTCAGAAATTTATTAGTTTTAATCACAAGTGTACTTGGGATAATAAGAACACTGTCCCTTTCCATTGTAGCTTAGTGTCCACTTGTTTTCCATGAAGGAAGTCCCACCCAGTCCATCCAGGTTGAATCTCTGACCTCTCGGGTGTGGTCGGAAGAGGGAAACGGGCTCAAAAAACCTTTCCATCCTCCCCCTACCTCTTCACCTGAATCACAAATACTTATTCACCTCCGGGTCTCAGATTAGCTGTCATTTTCTCCAAAAAACCCACTGTGATCTAGAACTGTCAAATGCAAGAAATAAATTTTGATGAGAATGTAGAGAAAAAGGAACTCTCATGCACTATTGGTGAGACTATAAATTGGTGCAGCCACTGTGGAAAAGAGTATAACGGTTTTTCAAAAATTAAAAATAGAACTACCCTATGATCCAGTGATTCCACTACTGGATATTTACCCAAAGAATACAAAAACACTAAATCAGAGGGTTAAATGCACCTCTATGAATATAGCAGCATTATTTATAATAGCCAGCATATGAAAGCAACCCAAGTATCCATCAACAGACAAATGGCTAAGAAGATGTATATATAAACAATGGAATATTGTTTAGCCATAAAAAAAGAATGAGATCTTGACATTTGTGACAACATGGATGGACCTAAAGTGTATTATGCTAAGTGAAATAACTCAGAAAAGGACAAATACCATATAATTTTACTTATATGTGGAATCTAAGGAACAAAACAAATGAACAAACAAACCAAAGATAGACTCTTAAATACAGAGAACAAAATGGTGGTTGCCAGAGGGTGGTGGGTGAGGGGAAGAGAAATAGATAAAAGGGATTAAGAGGCACAAATTTCAGGTATAAAATGAATAAGTCACAACCTGGAAATGTACCTGTGTAGCTCAGTCAGTTAGGCAGCTAACTCTTGATTTCAGCTCAGGTCATGATGATCTCTGGGTTGTAAGATTGAGCCCCATATTTCTCTCTCTGCGCATCTCCTGCCTTTTTCTCACTCTCTCCCTCTTAAAAAAAAATAAGCACAGCATGAGGCATATAGTTAATAATATTGTAATAATGTTGTATGGTGACCAATAGTGACTACACTTATCACGGTGAACACCAAGTAATGTACAGAATTATTGAATCAATATGTTGCACACCTGAAACTATTATAACATTGTATGTTAGTTATACTTCTAAATAAGTAAATAAATAAAAGAGGGAACACCAAGTAATGTACAGAATTATTGAATCAATATGTTGCACACCTGAAACTATTATAACATTGTATGTTAGTTATACTTCTAAATAAGTAAATAAATAAAAGAGGGAAGGAATGAGTGTAGGAAGGAAGGAAGAAAGGAAGGAAGGAAAGAAGGAGCTGTCAGATACCCCTTCCAGGAGCTCTTATAGCACTTGCACTTCACCTAATACACACAAACGTCCTTGGTGATGAGACTCACTGGGGCATTTATTAAGCACTCAGGCTCTCAAAAATCTCTTCTAGAGATTCATATTCAGTGAGTTTATCATGGGACTTAGGAATTTATGTCTAACATGTGATTTTTATTATCAGGGAAAAATTACACTACATTATAATTTCTTTTCTGTATATGTATGTGTGTGTGTGTGTGTGTGTGTGTGTCTGTCTGTCTGTCTGTCTGTCTTTCTCTGAGGGCAGGGGCTGTTCTTGTTTTATCACCCTTTTCCTACACATGGTACATTGTAGGCTTTAATATGTATTTCTTGAATGAATGAAAATTGGCCCTGGTACACAACCATTGGCTGAGATAGGCCTGGGATATATCACCAACACAGGAGGAGTTTGTGGAGTCACCCACTACAACATGAGTTAGATACTATTATAGCACACTCTAACAGGGATATGCCTAATACTGATGGTAACTAATGGTCTGAAAGTGGAGGGCCACTGTAGCAAAAACCTTTGGTTCTATAAAAGGTGCATTTGAATCCAGAAGAGAAGAACTACAGGCTGGGAGCTTATTACAGTTGGTCTCTTCTTCCCTTGAGCTTTGCAACAGCCCTCTAACTAGATGCATCTCCATTATCTTCATTGCTGCCAAACTATTTGCACAACAGATCACATCATGCAACCTCTACATTTAAAATAAATGACTAATTTATCCTTCAGTATGTCACATATTCTCTCTTGAACTGAATTCCAGATGGTGTCTGGCATCTGCTTTCTTGTTGTAGCTATATCTTTGTCCCTCTTCTCTCACTCTCTTTGGTATTATTATAGGAAGGTCAAGCATCATATCTAAGTTTGAGTATGATGGTAATGTTCTAGGGACCAGAATGAGGGCAAAATCCCACTTAGGGTAGGGACAGTTGGATCACGAGATGTAAACTGGCTCAAGAATAATACAAATTCTGACATCTGGTGCCCATCTTCACCAGCCATGGTACACTGTTTGGGAAAGTGGCATAATGCATCAGTCAAGGTTTTTAGTTGTAAACAGCAGAACTAACTGTAGCTAGCTTAAGCAGAAATGGAATTTTAAAATTCACTGAAACTTGAGGAGGGCAACACTCAGGCTTAAAGAATACAACTAGGAATGATGGCCAAGCTATCCTGAAGGATTACTCTAGCAAAGATCCCACTCTTTCTGCCACTGACAGATGACATTGTTTATCTGGATACTGGACACTGGATGACAGAAATACTTCCCTTGAAGATGCCTCCTCCACCTTTATCCAAATGGATTCTGTGTAGTCCCTGAAGATTCACACTGCTCATCAAATTAAAGTCTTAGTGCACGCGTCTAATTGGCAGTACTTGCACCCTAGCTGAAAGGTAGAATGAAAAAGTAAAACCTGACTCTTAACTTGGGGAAATGAGAAACAATATGGAAAATTCCAAAGCACGTAAGAACTCTGGATGGACAAAAATATGATAGAATTCTCATTTATAGACAGTACTGGTATTACAGAAAGGTTCAAAATCCAGCTAGGTTACTTATGAACTATGTAAGCTAAAAAACTTACCTTCTCTGAGCCTTCATTTCTTAATCTGAAAATGATACTGACACCCACTATATCACAAGGCATTGTCTACTCTGCTCTGAACCTACCTAGGTATTCTCAGCTCATCTTCAAATAAACCTCTTTATAAAACATAGTTTCTCTTTATTTGCTGAAAGGACCCCAGAAATGAGCACACCCCAGTGTCCAGGCTTCAGTTTCTAAATGTCATTTCTCTTAAAAATTGTCCAAGACCTTATAGAAAGAGGTCAGAGGCAAGATATAAATGATTCTGGGGTAGATTTTGCTAGAAAATAAAGAGATTCTAACATATTAGTGAGAACATGATAATAGGACACTTGAAGAAACTTCCACTGACCAAATTTTAATTGCAGGGGAGTCATAGGTTATTATTTTCATCAAAAACAATAATGAATGTAAATAATAACTTATGACTCCTTAGTGTCACATAAACAGAGAAAGAAAGAAAGAAAGAAAGAAAGAAAGAAAGAAAGAAAGAAAGAAGAAAGAAAGAAAGGAAGGAAGAAAGAAAGAAAGAGAGATTTAACTCTTTTACTAATTTTGGATAGAATCTTATATCAATTTATTACTCTGCAAATTAGTGACTAATAGGAATAAACCTGCCCTACCTTTTTTTTTTAAGGATTAACAGTCATTGGCCCACAAATGATGAAGAAAAACTCTTATTTACAGAAGAATCTCAGCACTCATATGTAGAGGAACTGAAAAAACTGGAAATATCACCAGTCTGCAACTGCAATGGGATAATGGATCCAAGTAGGGGACATCAGTGGATGTTAAAACCATTAGGGGTCAAGTTCTTAAGAAACAGGATATATGCTTAGTTCCAAGCATTATCCCACACATTCCTTACTAGTAGCATAGGAAAAAACAGTATCTTTTTCACTGGGGAGAGCTGGAGGTCACCACCTTAACTGAGTCTTCAAATCTTGCATCATTCATAGGGAAACAGTCTCACATTATGAGACTCTGATGATGTGACATGAAGTACAAAGCATGAATAATAAAACATTTTTACCAAAAAAAAAATTTTTATCTGAATCTTCTTAAGCCTTCCAACCCAAATTTCTTTATAAAAAATATAGTGGAGAAAGAAACAAATTAAATGACACAAAGAGAAAATAATCAGGCAACTCCAGAATGCAGGACATTTTACAAAATGTCATGAAAAGAGATGTTTGAGTAATGTTCCAGATGAAAGGGATTATAGGGATTATAAACATAAAACAAAATACAGTGAGCCATATTGATTGGATTATAATTTGGAAAACAAATATAAAAAAGGCATTTTGGAGAAACATGAAAAAATTAGAAAATGAACCACCTATAAAATATATTAAGGAATTATTTCTAATTATTGTTCTATTAGTATTAAAGATATGTAGAAAATGTCATTATCCATAGGACATATATGGTGAAATATTTAGAGATGAAATGTTCTAAGGTAAAAAAAGGCAAACAAAACTACAACAACCACCACCAAAAAACCTTTAAAAGGCATACAAATATAAAAGCAAATATAAAAAATGTTTTTTATTAAAGTTTTATTTTTTGAAAATTCTGGTATAGTTACTTAGAGTGTCATGTTACTTCCGGGTGTACAATATAGTGACTCAACAATCTTATACATTACTCAGTGCTCATTGTGATAATTGTATGTGTTTACTCATCTCATCTTACTTCACTCATCGCAGCACCACCCCCCTTCGCTTCCCTCTGGTAACCATCAGTTTGTTCCCTATAGTTAAGAGTCTGCTTTCTGGTTTGTCTCTTTTTTTCCTAGTCTATTTGTTT
>PISX010027538.1:0-22861 GCA_004024625.1 Mellivora capensis | reverse complement strand
GAACAGTCAGGAATGACTTCTTTTGCCATCTTGTTGGTGTCATGCTCCATAAATCGAAATCACTTTTTCAAAGTTAAAGAAGTGCAATGAATTCCAATTTGTATGTTCTAGGGCTGATTATCATATTTCAGGATACAATTGGACATAACTCTAGAAGAGTCAGAGAGTTGAACTGAGTAAGAGCTGAGATCCATACATCAGCACATGTCAGGATGGAGGTAAGCCAGAGCTAGAATGTCAAACCTAGCTTGAAATTATTTTGATAGGCAGCCCACACAAGAGAATTCTAAAAGGGGTGATCCAAACATGATTCTGAAGAATCCAGGAGCAGGGAGTCCTTGGAGGTAGCATACAGTTATCATCATCCCTCATCAAACCTTCTTGTATGTGATTTCTAAAGCAGAGAACTCTTGTTCTG
The DNA here is from genome assembly GCA_004024625.1 of Mellivora capensis. Taxonomy (NCBI): domain Eukaryota; kingdom Metazoa; phylum Chordata; class Mammalia; order Carnivora; family Mustelidae; genus Mellivora; species Mellivora capensis. The sequence goes on along the minus strand of PISX010027538.1, from coordinate 22,443 downwards.
ACAGAGAAGACAGCTGTGATTCAATCAGGGTCCCAGGTGAAGAGGAACTGGAATTCTCAGCACTGTTTCAAGAAAAAAACCCAGTCTCAAAGCTGACAGCTTGATCTGATGTCTTGATCTCAGAATGAATCAGAACACTTTAGAGGCTGTGTAAAGACAAATGATCAACAAATGTTTCAGAATGGTAATCCTGGGTTCCTTAAGATCTTCCTTACTAAAGCCAGGAAAATCTCTAGAAAACAAATATGAAAATATATTAGTGCTGGAGGTGGGAGAAGATAAGGAGGCAGAGACTGAGAATTTGTTAAGTTCTCCAAAGTGACACCTAGGGACCCCCAAAAATTATGTCACATTTATTCTCCTGTGTATGTTATTTTTTCCACTTTATACATAGAAAATATATCTATAGTCCCAATTCTCTAAGAACTTATATTCTAGAAAAAGAGAATTACATAAATAGCATCCAAATGTATAATAAAAATAAGCATATGTGGGGTGGAAGGTATGATAAAGTGGTCTGGGAGGTCCCACTCACTTGGGTGGTGTTTGAAAAAAGGTTCAGTCTTTCTGTTCCTCAATTATGTCAATCATGAACTGACAGAGTAGGATTAAATGAGGTTCAACTGCCACTTCTAACATTATATTTTAGAACTTTAATTCAAAGCTCATATAAACTCATACTATTCAAAATTTTTAAATCATCAAATTTTCCATAGCTGTTTTGTAATGTCCTCTCAGAGGCATTAAACAGGGCTCACAAGGTCTTTATAAATAGAGTTCCTTGATTAGAGGTGGACTTCAGGACCCATTGTTTGAGGCAACATGATGGGTTAGATGACTTTAGCAGGTGTTTTTCATATCCATGATCCTATGGAAACAGTTTGCTTCCTGACTTTATTAAAAGTTTTCCAACTCTAATAAATCATAAAACAGTGTAAAGCACATTTTTAAATTTTCTCGATTGCCGTAAGATAAGCACATACCCTTCATAGGTACTCAATTTTTATTATATCAATGTATGCACTTTTAAAATGGAATTGTCTACATGCAACAGGCAAGACTCATTTTGATGGTTTTGCATGCTATGTCCAAGTGTGAATCATTTGGAACATTAACTTTTTAACTTTAAAGCTCTGGCAGTTTAAAATCTTGTTCAATGTGCAGTTTTATACTTTATGACATCGGCCCAATTTCAGAGTAGTGGCAGATTGATGGAGAAGGTAATCTTTAAATTTTAGTCAAATTAAAACTACTTCCATATTCCATATCTGGAATAAAGTATTCCATATTCAAAAATAGAATTTCTTTTTCCTTAAATAGTACATATGTGCAATATTGCTATGATTGACAGATAACCAAGGGCACTGAGTTCTTACCAAGTGCCAGGTCCTAATTAAGTAGCAATGGTAAAATGATGACATAAAAATGCAACAATGGTGATATCTATCCGTATATTTGATTATATATCTCAGCAATAGAGATATACATGTATATCTGATAAATATATATGAGATGTAGGTATGGTATATATGTGAATATACACATACATACATGTATTTACACACATACATGCATAAAGATTTTATATATAAAACGTTCAAAACACATCAGGATTCTTTAACCACATAATCCATTGCTGCTACTAAAAATTTCACTCCATCCCTTCACAACAAAAACTTTGGAAAAATATATTTACTTAGCTTTACTTCATTCTCTTTCTAAATACCAGCAGTGATATTATAACCACTTCCTCTTTACTGAAAGGAAAGATGTCAAGATCACAAATGTTTCCCATACACTTACAGTCAGTGGTTCATTCTCAGTCTTCATCTTTCTGAAAAATATCATGATTTGACACGCCCAGTTGTTCACCTTCTTAAGGTAATTTACTCACATGGATTCTGGAAAAATAATGTTTGTTGCATTTCACCTTCTGCTCTACTTGCTTATCTCAATCTTGTTGATTTTTTTCTTCATGTCTCAATTTGGCATGTATGAGGGTCTTCAAAGATATCTTTTAGCTTATTCTGTTTTTGCTGCGCTCACCCCAGAGAAGTTATCTTTAATCCTCGTGGCTTCAGAATCCATCTTTATGTTGATCACTCTCAATTTTTTATCTTCAAACTTGCTTCTCTAGCTATTCCTGTGCTCAGGCAAAATAGCTGCATCCTTTTTAGCTCTTCTTTCTCCCCTACCTCATATAAAATCAAACCACACATTCTTGAAGTCTCTTATTTCTAATATATCACAAATGTGATCACTTCTCACCAACCTCATGACTGCCAGTCTTACTCAAGACACCATTATCTTTTGACTATTAACAAGATATTAATAGGAGAAAGGGGGGGACATGGGGAGCAGAGGGGTTTTATGATAGCTCCACTTTGCCTTCAATTTTTATGTAAACCTAAAACTGCTCTAGAAAATAAAGCCTGCTAAAAGTCTCAAACTCTTACATGCTAAAATTCTATTAAACATCTCCAGTGTTACACCACTTACTTCAGTACCTATACAATCAAACTGCACTTTAAGTACTAAGTAAACAAAATTAAACACTTCATGGCATATTGCCTTTTAGAAGAATATGGTCTTTGGCAGAGGGGGAATCCCCTCAATTTTAATGAATAATCTTCAAAAGGAGAAATATACTCACATTATTAATTTAGATATATAATAGGTAGTGTTTTCTTATGTAAGTATAATAACTGGTGTTCTATAGTGATGGCTATTTTTCACAAAATTTCCTGAATAACAGAGTAAACTAGTAGCCCAGGATATTCTGCTTTATAGTCCTTAGCTAATACATTTCTTTGATGTTTACAGTTTCTAGTACATGAAATATCCATGGTAATCTTAATGTAAAATATTTAACGATATTAATAGTTGTATCAGTTTATATTTACTCAAATTTAGGGAAATTAGAATTTCAAAGAGTTGCATGATTTTTATCTCACCATATAGATGTGGAAACTCTTACATTGGTCTATGTAGAATGTGTTCACTCAGTGGCCTAGGTGTGGAGGGCAAAGTGGATGTGTATAAACAAGATCACCAACAGCACTCGGGAATTTTTCCAGTATATAGCCCACTTCATTTATATGCACCTAAGGCATGTTTGTTTCCTTTCATTTACTCACTTATCTTCAGTTCTTTATCAAGAGGCTAAATGTGGTAGGACTTGCCCGCTATTAATGGAAGAGCTCTCCAAAACTTCATATGGGTAGTCTTAGATGAATTGAATAGCAGCATTCCAAGCTAGGGTCTTTTAATGTTCTTTTTTTCTTTTTTAGTTTTTATTTAAATTTCAGTGAGTTAACATACAGTGTAGTAATAGTTTCAGGTCTTCAATATAGTGATTCACAAGCTGGTGTCTTTTATTTTTTTTTAAAGATTTATTTATTTATTTATTTGACAGGCAGAGATCACAAGTAGGCAGAGAGAGAGAGAGAGAGAGAGAGAGGTGGAAGTAGGCTCCCCACTGAGCAGAGAGCCCGATGCGGGGCTCAATCCCAGGACCCTGGGATCATGACCTAAGCCAAAGGCAGAGGCTTTAACCCACTGAGCCACCCAGGTGCCCCCAAGCTGGTGTCTTTTAAAGCAGATACTGTTGTGTGGCATTCTTAACATGAGAAGCCTTCATTCTCTACCAGTTTGGATGACGTGCTTCTCCAATTCTTTGTAACCTATGTGCAAGGAAGTTTGTCAGATATATAAGGATTTTTTTTCATACTGTTTCTAGTAACTTCTAGCCAAATGCAAAATAATCTAAATATGTTAAGAGCTCATCCAATTTGGAATGTATTACATGAGAAAACATCTTTCAAATGAGCAGTTCTCAACCCTGGTGGCCCTACAGAAAATTTCTGGAGGTTCTGTGAAGTCAAACTACTTTTATAGCAATTAAATTTGTTTTCCACTCTTTTCATTATATTGACTTTGAATTGATAGCTAAAAATAAACAGCAGGGCAGTTGCTTCCAGTGACTCCGATTGTAGGAGACATTGTGCTTAAAGAAATGTGCAAAAAAATATTTTGGAATTTTGGAATGCATATTACCCTATTGAAAGAATGCTGTTTTATTATTAGTATTCAGATGTCAGAATTGGATTTTCATTTTAAGGAGTGAGCTTTAGGTACTGGTCATCTGTCTTTTTTCTATGAGCTCTAATGAGTCTCCTTTGACTTTTTTAATATCACTAATGCTATGACTGGAAGTGGTGTGTTGAAATTAAAATATGCCAGCTTTATTCTTCTTACAAAGAAAACATTTCTTCCACGAAATAATGTTTCAAGACTACATAAAGTTTGTAAAACAGGACTACGTTTTCTATTTACTATTTCTTGTTGTCATTTAAAATAGCTTAACCATGACAATAGGGAAAAATCTAATCATAAACTTACTTTTACTAGAAATATGTGAAATATTTAAACATTTTTTTACATTTAAACATTTATCCTAATGTGCCAGTTAACTCTTTTCTCTTGTCTTAAGCAATTTAGTTACTACCATAAATGCTGATTATTCCAGATAGCAGTCATCAACATTATTCAGAGGAAATCTGTGAGAGTTTCTTGAGGAATTATCTGGAAAGATATGGCTATCAGTCCAGGTACAAAATAATCAAAATTATAGTAGACAAATGCAGGAATTTTGGAGCCCAGACGCATAAATATAATTAAACAAACATTGTGGTGTCCATATCTGTTTCAGAAACAGTTTTAGAAACATTGCAGTTTTGAAAATCTCTTCTGGTTCTTTGAAACTTTTAGGGGAATGTATCCAATAATCATGCTTATAGATTATACATGCAGAAGTTCATATACAGGTTCATATGAATCTTTTCTTAAAATGGAAGGGTGTATTTCAGTATAAGTTTTTCTATTTGAATCTTATTCAATGGAATGAAGATTTAGTTTGTCTTGTCTTATTTTCTATCCCCAGAAAGAACCCCAAATATAAACTCTTAGGTACTTCTAATGTAAGGGTGTTCATTCAAGAACGTGCAGAGTAAGTAACTTCACCTGCCTGCTTTTGTCATTTTGGAAATTATCTGGAAAAATGTGTATTGTAGAGGAAAATATTTCTTCCTGTTATCATGCATTACCCATCTTTCATTATAGTCCCTTTTAGAGATTTAGGGGTTCACTTTTAAATTTTAACAAATAAATATATTATCTTTTCTTTCTTCTGTGGGAAGTTAAGGATTAGTCCTTTGATTTATAAGCCCATCATAAAAATACCACTTGTTTCCCCTTCTCTTCCTTTCTATATTACTTTTCTGTAGTCTACATGTTTATAAAACACCGTTTTGAAGACTTTTTTTCTACTTACTCTTTTTAACAATTTCATCTTGAAATACCATTATTTCTCTTCCGAATTTTGGATATCTAATTTTTGTATTATTAATAATAGCATGAGCATTAGTTGTAATCAGTTAAGAATACTTACTGGCTTTTAAATATTCCATTAGTTCCTAACTTGTTTTCCTTCATTTTTGTTTTTTTGGATGGGGTTCTTAATAAAATTCCATATCATCGTGGAAACAAATTTCTGTCAGATAGTGCCTGCCATACCATAGGCCATCTACACAGTCTTAATAACTGGGCTGACTTGCTAGAGTTACAGAGGCAAGAGAGTTTCCTAATCAGGTTTTGTTTTTGTTTCTTTGAAGTGGGCTCCATGCTGGGCTCACGACCCAGAGATCAAGACCTGAGCTGAGATGGAGTTAGACCCTTAATCCACTGAGGTACCCCCCAAACCATGTTTTAGTAAGTAAAATTGAGTAGTTATGTACTGAATCCTCTTATTTTTAATGTTTAAATTCCTTTAGAGCTTCACAATTTAATCCCATTTGACCTTTCCTTTTTTTTTTTTTAGATTTTATTTATTTATTTGTCAGAGAGAGAGAGCGAGAGAGGGAGCACAGGCAGAGGCAGAGGGAGAAGCAGGCTCCCCGCTGAGCAAGGAGCCCGATGTGGGACTCGATCCCAGAATGCTAGGATCATGACCTGAGCCGAAGGCAGCCACTTAACCAACTGAACCACGCAGGTGTCCCTGACCTTTGCATTTTTATAACCAATGTTTTTATAATTTCCTTTTTTCAACTTAGATAATGAGAAATAACTGGATTTTTATACCTGTACTCAACATTAGTTAGAGATTAAGCCTCGTGGCTCATGATATGTGATAACAGATTGAAACTTGGGGGGGAAATGGCAATTTTACTTCTTTCATTGAGTTTCATGATGCTGGAATTCATTCCAATATCCAAAGGCAAAGAGGCACATAGCCCAGTGCTCTTAAAAAGCTTCTTCTGAAAGCTGACATCTGTTGTATGTTAAATTGAGTAAAATGAAATAGGAAAGGAGGGATTGTTTGTTCCCTGGGTACTTTATTACTGTTTTTGCTATTCAGATTCTCAAAGAGAAAAATGGGGAATATGTATATCATGTGATGATTCTATAAGGGCTGCTGTCATGAAAATTAATATTGATACTATTTGACAATGTTTTATCTTCCTTTGATGTTAGACAAGACATTGATATTCCCTGAACAAATACTTTAGCATATTACTAAGGTTAAAGCAAATTGAAGTCAGTTTTAATAAAGATCCATATCAAAACCCTTGTGAAACACTATTACAAACTAAACACCCTTAACATTTTGTAACACATCTTTATGAGACAATTCTACTCTATGGAAAGAGAAGCTCTGTAGTTGTCTTCAATTTGGATAAAATTAATACCATTTAAGAGTCCCTTATCAAGATGCCACACTATAAACACTTGTAATATTGCTGCCCCAGGTGATCCCATAGAATCCTGAAGTGTTCTCTCGGCTACAAACTTGCCATATGATATCATTGCTTTGATTCTGCAGTTGCTATGGTACCCTGAACATATTTTCAGTATTAGTCCCTCAGGGCATAAATTAAGAAACACCAGCTTTGTAGGATGTCAAGTGCTTAGCTCCCACTGGTCACAATGCTGGTTTAATTTATTGAAAAGAAAAGAAAACTAGCTCTGGGCTGGAATAAACTGTTTAATAGAATCCTTTGTATGTAAATACCAATAATCATATAAAGTTATCTTGGTTGAAACATTTTAAAACAATGTCAATACCTTTTAGATTAAAACATCAGTGTCCATATAAATTCCCAGTTCTTGAGGAGTATTTCAAAAGTTCATTATACAGAGATAGAGCAATGAGATATTCTAGATCCAACTGATGCAATTAAGTTAATACTCAAGAATTTTGGAATCACTGTTTATATTCAATTGACTTCTTTTGTAGAAGACTTCTTTTGTCACACCCACTTATTCCTTACAAAGGCTCTGCATTACATAATACTAATACTCCCTAAAACTAATTTTTATTTGGCTTAATATTTACTTCTGTTTGTTTGCATTAAGAACTAATTTTTTTCTAATTTTTAAATTTCTAAAATTTCTAATTTTTTCTAATTCACATACTACAAAATTCATTCATTTAAAGTGCTCAATTCTTTTTTTTTTTAAGATTTTATTTATTTGACAGATAGATTACAAGTAGGCTCTTAGAGGCAGGCAGGGAGAGGAGGAAGTAGGTTCTCTGTGGAGCAGAGAGCCTGATCTGGGGCTCAATCCTAGGACCCTGGGATCATGACCTGAGCCGAAAGCAGAGGCTTTAATCCACTGAGCCACCCAGGCGCCCCTAAAGTGCTCAATTCAATGGTTTTTACTAAAATCAAAGTTATGCAACAATTACTATAATCTAATTTTAAGATTGTCATCATCCCAAAAAGAAACTACCTGCCTACCAGCAGTCATTGCTCATTCTCCCTTACTAACCACTAACCTACTTTCTTTCTCTATGGATTTACCTATTTTGGACATTTCATATAAGTGGAATCATAGAATATATGACCTTTTGTGACTGGTTTCTTTCACTTAGCATAATGTTTTCAAGGTTCATCCACATTGTAGTATGGATCAATCCTTCTTTCTTTTTAATGACCAAATAATATTCCATTATGTGGATATACCACCTATATTTTTCATTCTTCAGTTAATGAGTATTTGCGTTGTTTTCATTTTTTGGCTATTATGAAGTTTTTGTGTAGATGTATGCTTTTATTTGCTTTGGAGTTGTTCAATCTTATGACAATTCTTTTGTTTACATTTTTGAAGACTGTTGAACTATTTCCAAATGTAGATGCAGTATTTTATAGTCTCACGAGTAATGTTTGCAGGTTCCAGTGTCTCCACATTCTCACCAGCAACTGTTAGAGTCCATGTTTTTCATTATAGCGATCCTGGTGGAGATGACATGGCATCTTATTGTAGCTTTAATTTGAATTTCCTTAATAACAATGGATTTACTGTGTGCTTTGATACTTAGTTTTCATATACTAAGGGGTCACTTGTATTTTTTCTTGGGAAAAATACATATCCAGATACTTTGTCCATTTTAATTGGGATATTTGTTTTTGTTTTGTATATTCTGGACAGGAGTCCCTTCTCAGATATAGGATTTAAAACTATTTTCTCATTATGTAGATTGTCCTTTCTAATTCTTGGTAGTTTTTTTTTTTCAAAGTATAAAACAAATTGGCTTAATCAAAATTAATTTTTTATTTGGTTTGGTTTTACATATAAAAAATACTGCCTAATTCAATGCAATAGAGATTTACTTCCCTCTTTTGTTGTAAGAGTTTTATATCTTATATTTAAGCCTACAGTACTTTCTGAGTTAATTTTTATAAATGAAGTAAGGTAGGGGTTCAACTTCAACATTTTGCTTGTGGGTAACTAGTTGGCCCAGCGCTATTTGTTGAAATGAGTATCCTTTCTCATTGAAATAACCTGCCAATATCCAGTTAACCACAAATGTAAGTTTCTTTCTGGTCTGTGGACACAAATTTTATTCCGTTGACCTAAATGTCTATCCTGCCAGTTAAAAATTGTGAATCCCATAGCTTTTAAGCGTTGAAACCAGGAAGGCTCAATTCTCCAAATTTATTCTTCTTTTCTAATTCTTCTTTTGTTTTCACACTTTTTTGGTAGGGGGAGGGGGCGGTAAGAACATTGAGGTTTATTACAGATTTATCTACATGCACCTCCAAGGAGAAAGAAATTCTGACGCTCAAACATGACCACTTAAAAAGTTATTCTGGCTTTTGTTGCTAAGATAAAAGTGCCTCTGGAGAAATGATTGGTTCAAATAATTGGAAATATTATTCTTGTCATTGCATTCACTATAAGGCCCACATAGAGAAAACACTCTCCAGGTTTCTAAAAATACAGTTTCCTTAAAATGGGACTATCTCAGATCTGAATCTTATGGGGATTAAACAAATATACTTATAATCAGAAATTATACCTTTTCCTCTAAAAAACTTAATTTACACATTGAGTTATTTAGCTGAGATATACTCATATTAGTTTCACTAACCTTACATTGACAATAATTGCATTGTCACCTTAGCTCATTAGAAAAGTTATATTTTATAGAACCTCAAAGGTCAATAAATGATTTCAGCATGCATTTATCCAGTGCTAGCTTAACATTTCTCAACATTTCTCAACTGTCCAGGAGACAATGAAGCTGCTCACGTTAAATGGAAAAAACTTGGTAGAAATTTAGCAACAAGTGTCGTGAACCTTGAAAGTCCTATGAAATTCAATGACACATATATAAAAAGGTCAGTAAGAAACAAGTAATTCTGGTAAATCACTTATCATCATGGGTTATAAGATCACATAACAGTTTATATTCCATTAAAATGAGATCAAATTACCTCACAAATAAACAGATATTTATTTAAATAAAATGAGATCTCAAATTTTGAATACCTTAGTAATTTGAAGTCATTGAACTTAAATCATCCAATAATTTCTATAAAAGTAGAATGTGTTGTTACATTTAAAGACTTAAGTTAATTTTAACATTGAAAAATAGGCGGGATCATGTAACACAAGCTATAAATTTTTCCAAATGCAACCACTATCCATTAGAGATCACCAAGAGAAATTTTAGTAAAACATTCCTATTGATTTTGTCTTTTTTTTTTTTTTAAGGAGAAGAGCATACTGTGGTATAATCCTTAATAAAATGGTTCAGAATACTTCAGTTCCAATTATAAATATCTGTACAAGATTTAGTCTGTTGATTATTTGAAGTTGGCAAGTTGTCACACCCACTTATTCCTTAACAAAGGCTCTGCGTTACATGAGTTGGATTTAGGGAATTTATTCATAGGCTAGTTACTTGAATTTGTGCCATCATTCCTTCTTACCTTCATCAGATTCCAGGCTGGAAAGATTATGAAGACATCCCACTGTGGATGCCCTGGAGCAGAGTTGGACCAGATTGACCAGGAGGACTTGCCAGAATCCTCCATGCTCAACAGGGCAGTTAAGTTTCTGTGACAAGAAATCAGTCCTGTTCAGTTGCTGATGGAAGTATGTAGCACAACTGATTATCAACTGTTTTCAGTTAAATTTAAAGATTTATAATACAAGTGAAAATAGGATTTATGTGCTGTCATGTGCAATTCTAACGAGCTTTCCTTTTCTAGCCTTTATATTATTTTCCTTTCTTTGCAATGGTAGAAATGAGTAATTTCCAGAAATTGTAGGGTTGTTTTTTGTTTGTTTGTTTTTTTGAGGAGGGGTTAGATAAAACCATTGTCTTCATATTCCCAGACTTGGACTATAGCTTGGACCTTGTTATATTGCCAGTTTGATCAGATTATAAAGATACAGTTTGAACACATTTTTCTTGAATCATAAATTTTGGGGAATCTACCCAGGTTTTAGCCAGACTGCCTGGAGCTTTAACAGAGTAGCAGTAGGAACAAAGCAATTACTCTGTACTCACAGTATATGTTGAATTGGATTTATCTGGCATATAAAAGTTTTAGGATACTATTGATACAGAATTTTTTAAATTACAGTCTACTTTCTTGGCAAAGACTGTTAGCAAGAGTGGAAGGGCATCTGTTGCTTTAACTCATCCATCATCCATTTTTTCTTTATTATTTTTAACATATAAACACTATTCTAAGCACTAGAAATATATACATGAATAAAATGAATATCTTTTCTGCATGGAATTTGCATTCCAGTGGAGAGAGACTTAGCTAATATATAAGTCATATAACTGTTGGGAAAAAATCAGTGTTCTTGCTTTGGGAATAGGTTACAGTATTAAATATGGAGTCTGGTCTCAGATTTGAGTAAATACATGCAAGATGCTAATCATTCAAATATCTGTTGAAAGAAGATTCTAGGCAGAAGGAAGAATCAGTTGAATGTTCTTGATGGAAATGATCAAATAGAGAAAGAAACCCGATGATATATGACCAAGCACTACATACTGATGCAACTATGTATGTTCTTGAATAGGTGAAAGAAAGTAGAATCTAGTGCACAGTTGGGGGCAGGGCAAGTTAAGTATATAGCAAGTATGTATTATATAATTTATATAAATACTAAAGTATATTTATATAACTACTAAAGTATACATATATGCTACATATATAGCCATATATAAAATAGTATATATATACATATATACTAAAGTATACACATATACTTTAGTAGTTCTATAAATATATAGTATATATAAATACTAAAGTATATAAATAATTTGTGTGTTTATATATACACACTCTATATATGTATGTATACACATGCTCATACAATATATGGCTGCAACATTATCAAGCTCAGTCTATGAGAGGAAGAGACAGAAAATGACAACTACAGTTTGATAAGTTCAAGGATAAAGGTAAACAACAGGTACAATTGAGTAGCTGAGGAAAGCTACAGCATTCAGGGATGGGTAATTGTATTGACTTCTACTCGTAGAATATGCCAAGGAAAAACATCATCAGTATCATCTGGGAACTTGGCAAAATGTAAAGATCTTGAGGCTTACCTGAGACCAACTGAATTATTTGCATTTTAACAGTACTCTAATATAATTCATAAAGATGTTCAAGTTTAAGAATCCTGTTTTAAAGGATTTTAGGAGTAGGGTGGGCCATTCCAGAGGGCAGATAGAATGTGAGTAAAGGCCTGGGAAAAGAAAAAAAAGAGAGAGAACATGCCCACCATTGCTCCCACCAAACCCTCCACGTTGTATGCTGAGAACTGCAGAATGTTAGGGTTACTGGAGAAAGAAAATAAAAACAAAAACCTGCGATTACCCTGGGAGGCAGTAATGTGAGAGAGGAAAATAGAAAAGGGTTTATGAGCTAATCCGGGCACTGAGAATCTTTTTGTAGGTACTGGAGGCTATTAAGCAATTCGTCTAGTGAGGCAACATGATCTGCATTTTAACCAAGTCTTTGAAGTAGCCAGATGAGGGATTATGAAGGCCTGGATTATACATTGGGCACTTTCCCTCGCACTTAAAACATCCCTGAAGTTAACTTAAACATTTTGGGTTTTTTTGTTGTTGTTGTTTTGTTTTTACTGTAAATTTTATAAAAGCATGGCACAGATTTAGAATATCAAAACTTCTAAACACCTCCACCAGTATTTTGGTGACTGTGTATGTGTGTAATTAAAATGAGAAATGTCATACAAGATTGTAAGGATTTATAAAAGCTAATTAAACATTTTTTTATTAAAGTCTACAGAATGTTCTATCAGAGTGATGGCCTATAATTAAATGTAATACTTTTAGAAACCATTAGGTCAATCTGACTTTTCATGAACATAATGAATAATATTTGTACTAAGAGAGCTTTTATGTTTTTCTGATATTTTTCAGACATGACAATAAATGATAAATAAAAAACCATGACTTGGTATACAGTTCCAAAACCTATCACAAAACTTACTTACTCCAGTTAATCTAGTTTTTATGTATTATGGTATCATACTGTACTCATACTCTTGTTTTTCATATATTTGAACCAAAATATCCTCTAATAATACTAGTCTGTGATTAAGCTTTCTAAGTAGTATATCAGATATATTACTTAGAATTACATATATATAATCATATATCCCAATTACTATACATATATTGAAATCCAAAATGAAAGCATACAAGCTAAAATTTGTACATTAAGGAAAAAAATTTCAAAGATAATATTTCTCATTCATAATTAAGTCATTTAGGAACTGTCCTTGGAACTGACACTATAATGACAAATATGTGCTATTTTTCCAAGTAGATATTTAAGAAAGAGGATTAAAATGTGAAGTAATCTCAGGTTCTAGAATATTATTGGGCAAACATTATTATTAGCCCATTATTTTTTTCTAATTTTTCTCCTGATCATAGTCTGTATGCTTAGCCTACCAGAATTTTATTAAAAACATTTAGGTAATATATATTATGTAGTTGTACTCACATATTTTTGTCCCCTTTACTTATTAAATTGACAACACTGTCTATTGTTTAAATAACTTTAGGTAAAATGTGACTAAAATGCAATATAAGCCTAACATACAACAAATACACGTTCTATATTAACAAATGCAGACAAAATTAGAACTATAGAAATGGAACAAAATTTTTTAAATTCAGTATTTATATAAAGTGGAAACCAAAAAAGTGAGGTCTGCAAAGATCAATGCAAGTTTAATAAGGTAGAACTTTTATGTTAAAAAAGTAAACTGAGATTATATAAAAGTAGTTATATTAGGTATATATGAACTTAAGAATTGTGGGTGTCAATAAAATGGATATTCCTAAAAATGTCTGAATATTTGAAAGTTAGAAATATTTGAGTGTTAATTTTTATATACTTTAACAAAATATTCATTTCATGGGCACAAATAATTGATAAAAAGAGCTCACAGAATGGGGCGCCTGGGTGGCCCAGTGGGTTAAAGCCTCTGCCTTCAGCTCAAGTCATGATCTCAGGGTCCTGAGATTGAGCCCCACATCTGTCTCTCTGCTCAGCGGGGAGCCTGCTTCCCCCCCTCTCCTGCCTCTCTGCCTACTTGTGATCTCTGTCTGTTAAATAAATAAATAAAATCTTTTTTTCTTTTTTAAGGGCTTACAGAATGGTATTATCCCATTAGGGTATGAAGAAAATAGGTTTCTTATTCTCCCTGGAAAATAATAATACCAACTTAACTATATATAATACTCTCTAATCTTAAAGTGATTTAACTTGAATAACACTGGCCTAGGGGATTAGGGAATTGGGACAAGGTTTTTAGCAGTAGTTTAACTTTGTACATAATAAGGAAGATTTTATTATCCTAACAGTTTTATTAAATACTAAAATTATTTTTATTTTGCTATGGTACAATAGAGCAGAAATCTGCTTGGAGAGGCAAGGTTTTTGTCTTAAAGTTGCACATGGAGGACATGGGGAGATGGAGAGGAGAAGGGAGTGGAGGGAAATTGGAAGGGGAGGTGAACCATGAGAGACTATGGACTCTGAAAAACAACCTGAGGGGTTTTGAAGGAGCGGGGGGGGGGGGGGGGGTAGGGGAGCCAGGTGGTGGGTATTAAGGATGGCATGTATTGCATGGAGCACTGGGTGTGGTGCAAAAACAATGAATACTGTTATGCTGAAAAGAAATTTTAAAAAAAAGTTGCATATGCATGGAAATCTCCATAAGATTTTGAAATACTCCATTGAAGGAATAGTGTTGGTAACAGTTATTGTGAGGAAAAAGTTGGTAAAGCTAAAAATATTTAATGGTTAAATTGGAGAAAATAATATTTGAAGAAGATATATTTTTAGTTCAAAGCCAAGAACTTACACCTTGTTCAGAGTATGCCAGGGTCCATTGCTTAAGCTTGTATTTCCAGAAACTTGGATATTGTCTGTGAACCAAAAGTTGAAGGAGCATCTTGCACACAGGTTTGTCCTTCTTCAACTCACAAGGCTTGAGCATTTCAACTTGTAACTACAGAGAGAAAATGTAATTTCAGTAGGATTAGATCCTCATGTGTGCTGCACTTCTTGAAAATGTCTAATTTCTGATTCTACCTTTTCTGTTACATTCTAGGCATCTCTTTAGATTAAGTCTTGCTCTATCTACTTTTACCTTGCTGAAATTCTGCCTTTAAAGTGATTTCCACATTTTAGTTTTATGTGCTCATTTTATTTCATTAACATTCCCAGTCATGATGATGCCATACAGTAGCTAAATATTATTCGTAATTGCAGGACTCAGAGTTACTCTAAACTTTAAAGACTGATTTATTTATTTGATGGACAGTGGGGATGTTGCAGAGGGAGAGAAAGAGAGTTTTAAGCAGACTCCACAGCAGGCATGGAGCGTGATGCAGGGCTTGGTCTCAGGACCCTGAGGTCACAACCTGAGCTGAAACCAAGAGTCAGACGCTTAACCGATGGTGCCATCCAGATGCCCCAAGAATTACTCTAGATTTTAATCCTGATCAGCCTTCTAATAAAACAAGTTTATATCAGTTAACATATATTGAACACTTACTGCATGCCCAGTACCACACAATGTGCTTTATATATAATATCTTACTTCATCTTCTTAACAAGCCTGTAAAATAAGTGCTAGTTTTATAACCCTTACAAACAAGAGGAATTTGAGACTCTCAGTGGATAAGAAACTTGCTGTATGACACAAATAAAAAAAAGGTAATATGGACTCTGTTTCATTTCAAAGCTTAAAGTCACATTTCAAAATGAAAATTGTAAAATAATTATCTTGTTTCAGTCAGAAAAAAGGAAAATAAATTTTAGGAATACAAGAAATGTTTAGCAAGATGTAAATTTTATAAAATAATTCTATTAATAAGATAATTACTATACATCAATAATAGATTTTAGAAAAATTTTTAAATATCCCATTTAATACCATAAATATAAACCCCTAGAAATATATCAAATAATATGTAGTACAAAATTTCTAATGAAAAAATTATAATACTTAACTGAGAGAATTTAAGAATGACCTAAATAATTTTAAACATACTATGTTCATGGACATTAAAACATTAAATATTGAAATAATGTCAAATTATCCTGGGCTAAATACAAATAAGTTTGTCCAAGGAAACATGAAAAAACATTTTTCCAAAATTATGAAGAATCAAGAATACCCTTTATATTTCTGAGGAAAGATAGAAGGAAGCTTACCCCATTATAAATATAAAGGTTTATAATGTAGGCTCTAGTCATTCATAGGATAAAGGGACAAATAAACCCCAAAATCAGATCCATAGCCAGATTTCATAAAGGAAATTTGATGAATAGAATATATAGAACTTTTATATCTGATTGGATATATCAGATCAATAGGAAAAAGTTTATTCAATATATATATATATACCAATAAAAATATTTCTTCTATACAGAAAAATAATTGGATATCTATTTTACATTATATGTAAAAATTAACCTGAGGCACCTGGGTGGGTCAATGAAGCACCTGAATCTTCATTTTGGCTCAGGTTGTGATCTCAGGGTCTTGAGATTGAGACCTGCATCAGGCTCCACACTGAATGCAGAGTCTGATTAAGACTCTCACTCCCCCTTTCACTGCCCCTTCTCCTGTGCTCCCTCCCTCTCTATCAAATAAATAAATATTTCAAAAAACCCCAGCATGATCAAGGACTTAAATGACAAATGCAAAACTTTAACAAATTTTAGTACAAAATACAGATTAATATTTCTCTAAACTGAGTAAGGAAGTATTTTTCACATTATTAAATATATTCCAATGTAAGAAAATATTGACAAATTTTATTTAACAAAATATGCCTCAAAGATATCTTAAATAAAATGGAAAAATAAGTTATAAAGTTGATATATAATAGGTGGAGATACTTTATATTCATCCTTTATTATAAGTGTTCCAAGATTGTAATATACAGATGAGAATCAAAAAGAAAATCTCCAAATAGAATGAGCATAAATTAGAATAAACATTAAAGAAGAACAACATTAAAGATGTTTCAAACGTGTTATTAATCAGATTGGCAAAGTTTTAGTATCTCGCAACTTGTAATTGTTCTTGAGAGGTAAATTACTAGACCATTTTGGGAGACATGATGTTATAATCTTACAAGATTAAACATTATAAAGTTATAACTTGGCAATTCTCCTACTAGTTGTCTCAAAAGAAAACTTTGCCCATTTGCATCAAGAGACACATACCAGAATATTCAGAGGAACACAAGGCTACAAACTAACACTGATGGACAGGAGGGTAGTTAAATATCATGGCATATTTATGCAACACTATGATGAAAAACATAGAAATACACTACAGTGAAACACCAATATAAATAAGTTTAAGCAACTGAATTTTGAAAAGTATCTAAAGATGGCATATAACATGATAACCAATTTTTTTATAATTTAAATTAAAAACTAAAAGAAACATTACATTTTAATATTTATATTTACATATATATATACATACACTTAGCACATGTGTATGTATGTATAAATATAAATTTCTAAATATACATTCATACATGTTAAAACTATTTCCAAAATCATGGGAATAGTAAGTACAAGTTTTAGTACAGTGACTGACTTAGGTAGGAGAGAAAAGTGTAAAAAAGGAGAAAGAGTGCCTAAATAGAGAAGATTTGTTCAAATATTCTGGAGTCCATATAGATGTTTATTTTATTGCTGAATACATGCATTAATTCTATTATTGAAAGTAAATGTAATCCTTATATAGTCATGTACATATACAAAAGAAACTCATTCATGGTAAGAGTGTGCCATATAACACGTTAGACTAGATGGACAACAGATATATACAGAACATTCCATCCCCAAAAAGCAGGATGTTACTTTTTTTTTTTTTTTTAAGATTATTTATTTATTTATTTATTTGACAGACAGAGATTACAAGTAGGCAGAAAGGCAAGCAGAGAGAGAGGAGGAAGCAGGCTCCCTGCTGAGCAGAGAGCCCGATGTGGGGCTCAATCCCAGGACCCCGGGATCATGACCTGAGCCAAAGAAGGCAGAGGCTTTAACCCACTGAGACAACCAGGCGCCCAGGATGTTACTTCTTGAAAGTGTCATGAACATTCTCCAGGACAGATCACATGTTATGCCATAAAATAAGTCTCAATAAATTTAAGAAGGTTGAAATCATATCACACATCTTTTTCAACCACAACAGTATGAAATAAGATATAAATCGTAGGAAAAAAATGAAAAAATACCAACACGTGAAGGGTAAGGAACATCAAACTAAACAACCAGTGGGTCAACAAACAGCAAAGTAAAAATTTAGAAACAGATGGAGGAAAATGAAAATGAAAACACATAGTCCAAAATCTCTGAGACACAGCTAAAACAGTTTTAGAAGGAAAATAAATAGCAATATAGGCCTAGCACAAAAAAATAGGAAAAAGCTCAGATAACATAAACTTAGACTTAAAGGAACTAGAAAAAAAGAACAAACAAAGCTCAAGGTGGGTAGAAGGAAGAAAACTAGGACCAGAGCAGAAATAAATGACATAAAAACTTAAAAAAAAAATAGAAAAGATCAATGAAACTAGGAGCTGGTTCTTTGAAAGGACGATGTTAATAAACCTTCAGCCAGACTAAAAAAGAAAAACCCAAATAAATAAAGACAAGTAAAAACTGACACCATAGAAATACAAAGGATTATAAGAGACTACTATGAAAAACTGTATGCCAACAAATTAGACAACCTAGAAGAGATGGATGAAATCCTAGAAATATACAATCTTCCAAAACTGAATCAGGAAGAAATAGAAAACCTGAACAAACTTATTACCAGTAACAAAATTGAATCAACAATCAGAAAACTACCAAAAAAAAAAAAAAAAAAACTCCAGTGACCAGACAGATTCATATGTGAATTCTACCAAACATTTAAAGAGCTAATACCTATTTCCCTCAAATTATTAAAAAAAAAAAAAAAAAAGGAAAGAAAGCTTCCAAACACATTCTATAAGGCCAGTATTACAAGACACCACACACACACAAAAAAAGCCCTAAACTACAGGCTAATATCCCTCATGAACATAGATGCAAAAATCTTCAACAAAATATTAGCAAACCAAATCCAACAATACATTAAACAGATCATTCATCACGATCAAATGGGATTTATTTCAGGGATACAAGGATGGTTCAATAATTGCAAGTCAATTAACATGACATACCACTTCAACAAAACAAAGGATAAAAACTATATCATTTCAATTGATGCAGAAAAAGCCTTTGACAAAAGTCAACATCTGTTCATGATAAAAACTCTATAAATAGTGGATTAGAAGGAACACATAACTCAACATAATAAAGGAACTGTATGAAAAACCCAAAGCTAACATCATACTCAAAAGTGAAAAACATTTTTTTCTTTAAGATGAGGAACAAGACAAGGATGTTCACTATCTCCACTTTTATTCAACACTGTACTGTAAATCCTAACCCTAGCAGTTATAGAAGAAAAAGAGATAAAATGTATCCATATTGGAAAGGGAGAAGTTAAACCACTGTTATTTGCAGATGACATAAAACTATACAGAAAACCCTAAAGACTCCACTGAAAAACTATTAGAAGTAATATATGAACTTGGTAAAGTGGCAGGATACAAAATTAATATCCATAAATCAGTTGCATTTATAAACACTAAAAATGAAGTAGTAGAAAGAGAAATTAAGAAAACCAATTTACAATTGCACCAAAAAGAATAAAATACCTAGGAAAAAGCTTAACCAAGGAAATGAAAGAACTGTACTATGAAAACTATGAAACACTAATGAAAGAAATTAAAGATGACACAAATGGGGAGACATCCCATGCTCGTGGATTGGAAGAATATTGTTAAAATGTCTGTGTTACCCAAAGCAACCTCCAGATTCAATGTAATCCCTTTCTAAATATGAACAGCATTCTTCACAGAACTAAACAAGAAATCCTAAAAAGTGTATGGAACTACAAAAGACCCTAAATAGCCAAAGCAATCTTAAGAACAAAACTGGAGGTCTCACAATGCCAGATTTCATGATATACTACAAAGCTATAGTAATCAAAACAGTATGGTACTGGCACAAAAATGGTATGTGTATCAATGGAACAGAATAGAGAACCAAGAAAGAAACTTATGCTTTTTGATAAATTAATCTATGACAAAGGAAGCTAAAATATATACTGGGGAAAAGATACTCTTTTCAATAAATGGTGCTAGAATTAGGGCACCTGGGTGGCTCAGTTGGTTAAATGTCTGCCTTCAGCTCAGGTCATGATCCCAGGGATCCCTGTGGTCAAGTCCCACACTGGGCTCCTTGCTCAGCAGGAAACCTCCTTCTCCCTCTTCCTCTGCCTTCTGCTCTCCCTACTTGTGCTCTCTCTCTCACTCTCCCTCTCTATGTCAAATAAATAAATAAAATCTTTTTTAAAAATTGTGCTGGAAAAACTGGCAGTTACATGCAAAACAATGAAATTGGACTTTCTTACACAAAAATTAACTCAGAATGAAAGACCTCAGTGTGAGACCTGAAACCATAATCTCCCAAAAGAAAACATCAGCAGTAATTTCTATGGCATCAGGCATAGCAACATTTTTCTAGATGTCTCCTAAAATAAGGGAAACAAAAGCAAAAATAAAATACTGGGACTATATCAAAATAAAAAGCTTCTGCACAGCAAAGGAAACAATCAACAAAAAAGGCAACCTACTGAATGGGAGGAGATTTTTGTAAATGACATATTTGATAAGGGTACACAATATATAAAGAACTTATACAACTCAACACCAAAAAAAAAAAAATCCAATTTAAAAAAGGACAGAAAACTTATACAGACATTTCTCTAAAAAAGACACCCAGGTTGCCAACAGACACATGAAAGATGCTCAACATCACTCATCATCAGGGTAATGCAAATCAAAGTCACAATGAGATATCACCTCACACCTGTCAAAAAAGCCAAACTCAAAAAAACAAGAAATAACAAGTATTGGCGAGGATAGGGGAAAAAGGAACCCTCGGGTACTACTGGTGGGAATGTGAACTGATACAGCCAGTGTGGGGATTCCTCAAAAAATTAAAAAGAATTACCATAGGATCCAGTAATTCCACTACTGAGTATTCACCCAAAGAATATGGAAACACTAACTTAAAAAGATATATGCACCCCTCTATGCAAGTCTATGTGTGTCCATTCATGAGTGAAAAGATAAGTGGTAGCATATATACACAATGGGATATATTTTTTTAAATTTATTTGTCAGAGAGAGGGAGAGAGAGCGAGTGAGCACAGGCAGACAGAGTGGCAGGCAGAGGCAGAGGGAGAAGCAGGCTCCCTGCTGAGCAAGGAGCCCGATGTGGGACTCGATCCCAGGACGCTGGGATCATGACCTGAGCCGAAGGCAGCTGCTTAACCAACTGAGCCACCCAGGCGTCCCTACACAATGGGATATTATTCAGCCCTAAGAAAGGATGATATTTGACAATTCGCAACAACATGAGTGGACCAAGAGGGTATTTGTGCTAAGTGGAATAAGTCAAAATTACATACTGTATGATTTCACTTGTAGGTGGAATTTAAGTGAATATACAAACAAAAAGCAGAATCACTATGGTGAGTGCTGTGAAGTGTGTAAACCTGGCGATTCACAGACCTGTACCCCTGGGGATAAAGATACATTATATGTTTATTAAAAAATTTTTTTTAATTAAAAAAAAGTCCACAGGGGGGAGGAAAAAGCAGAATCAGACTTATAAATAAAGAGAAGGATTGGCTGCCAGAGGGAAGGCAGGTGGGGTGATGGGTAAAATGGGTGAAAGGCAGTTGAAGATACAGGCTTCCCATTATGCAACAAGTCACAGATATAAAAGATACAGGGAATATAGTAAATTGTGTTTAATAGTGTTTTATGGTGACAGATGAGAGCTACACTTGTGAGCACAGCATAATGTATATCGTCAAATCACTAGGTTGTCTACCTGAAACTAATGTAGCATGTATACTCAATTGTTAAAAATGTTTTTTAAAGAATACCAAGTAAAAACTGAATTTGTTTTTAAAAGGGTTTTCTCATTTTAATCATTGTAAGTGAAACATTTTCTGCTTTGCTTTCAGCTTGATGATTTCCTGAATCAGATCTGTAAGTTCCAGATGAACAGAGACAAATGAAAACTTGGAAAGCAAACTCAGGCACTTACAAATTATTTCACAAAACATGATCATTTCAAGAATGAATCCTTTGGGGTGCCTGAGTGGTTCAGTCAGTTGGGCATCTGCCTTCAGCTCAGGTCATGATCCTAGGGTTCTGGGATCAAGCCCCACACTGGGCTCCCAGCTCAGCGGGGAGCCTGCTTCTCCCTCTCCTGCCTCTCCCCACTGCTCATGCTCTCTCTCACTCTGTCAAATAAATAAAATCTTAAAAAAAAAAAAAAGACTGCGGTCAAGATGGCGGAGAAGTAGCAGCTGAGACGACATCAGGTAGCAGGAGATCAGCTAGAGAGCTTATCAAACCATTGCGAACACCTACAAATCCAA